>JANTPM010000005.1:3638339-3650363 GCA_025434745.1 Erythroxylum divaricatum
GAGAATTTTTATGACTGAGATTATGTTTTGATCGAAATGTTTTCGTATTAAAGTGGGCCCAATTTGGTTACTGATTTTCGCACTCAAGATTGTTTTAAAAAATGAAAAATGTCATACTAGGTATTTCAACGATTTTGACTGCTTTAGCATACTACCCTCGTGAGGCACGGACTCGGATATCACCCTCGATGTCGAGTTTGGTTCTTGCTGGAGTGGGATGCTACATTTGTGGTATCAGAGCCCAGAAGTACAATCTTACATGATTACATGGGCATTCTAAAATATGGGTCAAGTTACATGCATTTAAGTCATGTCACGGCAGACAGTGACAACTGATCCCCGGTCGAGCATATGAGTCGCATGCATGAACCTGTATCAATTGTTTTAGTGGATAGAAATAGTGAGGAAAATGATGATATGTTAGAAAGTGATAAATGGAAGTTGTGGATATCGTCAAATTAAAAAATGTATGATTCGATTTGATAAAAGAAGGTTTAGTGTATAGGTATTGAGGGATATATTATGAAATGCAATATCAGTGTTATACCTGAGTATATCCTTAAATGTGGGATAGATATGAAGTTATAGTTGTGGATTGATAGAGGAAATATAAAGATATGTTAGAAATGGCAAGATTGAAAGTGTATAAACAAAGTGAATGAAAATAAAATGTTCTATGATTTAGAGAGGCTACAATTGGATTTGATTACCGTGATGGGAGTTTATAAATAAGGGTTTATGACTTAGAGTCAGCATATGTTAGTAGGAAAGTGAGAATGATTGTACATCTATAATATTAATTTGAGTGTGAACATACATGGGTATGATGGAATAATGAAAGGATTGAAACGTAAGATAATGAAATTGGTAGATGAAAAAGTTGTTAAAGTTTAGTTGGTTTGTCTATGCGAATGCACACCTGATAATGGGAGCACACCATAGCAAGTGAAAATATGAAGCTTATATGTATCATATGGATGGAGGTGATATCGGAATCAATCGGTGAGTTAGCGGATAACCGCCAGTCATAGTTCTTAAGGTTTAAAGTTCAATATGAGTTAGAATAAAAAGTGAAAGTGCTTATAGTGATTAATTGAGAATGAATTGAAATTGTTATATGTTAAGGACATGATCATGGCATTTTCCTCATGAGCGAGGATAGGCGCAAAATGGGAGAGTGATGTCAAAATCAAATGAGATCAAGGTATCCTTAATGTAAATGATTAATTGGTGAGTTGCCCTATATCTGTCTCTCGATAAGATGTAATGATTTTAACGGTATATACTTCACCGAATATTATTAAAAAGGATGTCCTGATTATATGAATTGTGGCATAATTGATCTTCATGGGATATTATGAGTTATAGCTAAAATTGATTTTCTAAGGCATTGTGAATGGTTGACAAGATATGTGATGATTGTGGATGATTAGGAATTCCCGGAGCAGTATTGATGAAAGTATTGAGAAATCTTCTTTTAAAGAAGAGTTTCCTTGAATTGGGTTAAGTCGATCAGATGATTACAATTGAAAAATTTATTAATGAAAGGACAAATTGGAGATAAATTTGAAATGAACGAAAAGTCACTATTGGGAGTCCTGATCCTAGCGGAGACTCAAGCGTAAAAGATAGAATCTGCTGCTGAGTAGGTATGTACTATGTCAATGTAACCAATCAATGGCGTCATCACAAGCGGCATGCCAGGGTGATTAGACGCATGCAAGAAGTACGGATCATCGTCTCTATCTGCCATGATAAAACTCTCAAGATCTTGATTCTTTGAAAACCATCGACTCTGATACCATGAACAAGCTTAAACAAGCTAGTAACCATTTTTAGAGAGAAGTAAAAAATGTATCTTCTGTTATATCTCTTTAAAACTCAAGTTGCTGGTATATATCCAAAAATAGAGCTAAATAGAGTACGCAACTACACTAATAACTTATCACTATTAACTGTTAACTAACTGACGATACAACTACATAAGGAACTAACTATACAGCTACGCTACGTTTTACATAGTTATTACTCACTAAGCTATATGCATAACACGGTGGATTTACCCCGTATAGGTTCAGACTCAAGATTGTAAAGACTGGAACGAGCCAACCGCAATGACCAATAGAGTCTGAGTCTTGTTTCAATAAAAATGTATTTTGAGTTTATCTCGGCTTGTATATAAAGTGTATGACTTTGAATTATTGTAAGTTTTGTAATAACTATATTTCAAGCTGGTTTCGGTATTTTGAAACAAATTTGTATTATGTTAATGTGATATAATGTATGTATGTTTTGAACAAGTTTGGAATAATTTGTAATCTATGTTTGCTTTAGTTTCCGAAAATACATGTAATGAATGTTTAGTATATTTTAAAATGCTTCCGCATCAATCTATTATTTGTTTCTATTTATGAGTCTAATGTGGCACTCCCGTATCCTCCCAAGGGGTAATGGGAATGTCACAAAATTAGTATTAAAAATTAAAATTTTAACATATATTAGACCACGATAAAGTTGATATATAATAAAATTAAATAAAATTTAAAAAACTTAAAAAGAATTGAAGAAGGAGATTATCTTTTTTAATAAAGAGATTAGAGTCGAAATAAGGAGACTCTCAAATAAAAAAATAAATAGTTTATAAAAACTAGATTACTTAATAAATTAATTAATTTTTAATAAATTTGTCTATTAAAGTATATCGAATTGAAAATTTAAACAATTCAAATTATAATTATAATTATAATTATTTGCATCCACGAAGCTGATTTCAAAAATTGGGGCTATGTAATAATTTAAAAATTAAATTCATTAATAAATTATTTGATAAATTAAAGTTTAATAAAAAGTGACGAATTCAATTATATTTATCAATAATTTATTGAATAAATTAATGACTTAAAATTAGATTTTAAATGAGTAATGAAGAAGTATTAATTCAAAGGAGGACTGATCGCATAGACTTTTAGAAGTATCAAACAGCATTGCCTTAGCGAGTAAGCCGACATGAGATCGTATAGACATTGATTGGATCGTATAAAGAAAATTAGGGGGCGGTTGGTTAGCATGGGGGATTGGTAATAGAAATGGGAATGAATATAGTGAGGAATATGAATGAATATTATCATTATTATTATGATGGTTTGTTAAGAGGAATGAATGATTACCATTATCAGTGATAGTGGTTGGATTGTAAAAAATATTGTAATTAATTAATTACAAAATAAATTATATTTTAATTAATGAATGAATTATATTTTAATTAATTATATTGTAATTAATTAATTAATAATAATTTTAATTAATGAATAGTTATATTTTAATTAGTTATAGTTTAATTAATAATAATAATTTAATTAAATATAATGTAATTAATTAAATAATAAAATTTTAATTAATTATATTGAAATTAATTAATTAATTACAATATTTTAACTAATGAATAATTATATTTTAATTAATTAATTAATTATAATATTTTAATTAATTATAGTGTAATTATAATATTTAAATTAATGAATAGTTATATTTTAATTAACATTAATGTTTCAATTAAATATAATTTAAATAAATAAATAATTATATTTTAATTAATTATTTTGTAATTAATTAATTAATTACAATGTTTTAATTAATAGATAATTATATTCTAATTAATTATAGTGTAATTAATTAATTACTCTCATTTTTTTCATTCCTCTCTCCCATTCATTTAGATTATGAGAGGAATGAGTGATTGCCCAAAATCAAGTAATGAAACTTTTAGATCTTTAATGATAGGTTCATACTAAACATCAATTTTCATTCCATATCCATACCTCTTTTCTCATTCCCTCCAAACAAGCACCCTCTTAGACTTTTCACCTTTTATGGATTTCTTATTTTTGTTTCATTTATCTATTTAATATATGAGGCATATAATATATTTATAATACTTTAAAAAAAGGTTTTCATGTCAAGGAGAGAAAACATGTCACGTCTTAAATAATTTTAAAAAATCAAAGATGATGAGAGAAATTTGAAAATTTAATAACATGTTAAATTTTATATATTTAAATATGCATTAAAAATCATATATAAGCCTGAAAATAAAAAAATTAAATTTTAAATATTTTTAATTTTTAATATGGAACAAATCTACTTATAAATTTTCAATAATATACCTTGGTAGTAAATAAATTCAAATGCTCAATACGCTAGTTGAACAAGTGGATTCACACCTATTATAATGTAACAACAATAATACTTAATATAAATTCTACTAAAGTGAAAAATTTAGAGAAGTTTAATAGTATGTAGTCTTACTCTTAACTAATTGAGAAGTTGTTTTCAAATGATTTACATAAAGTATGAAGGGGGAAAATATATATTTACGTAAAGAATAAAGGATAAATAAATAGTAATGATGAAAAATGCTAAATAAAATGATAATAAAAACACATTGGTATTAAAAGGATTTTTTAAAATACATACATAAATAAATATTAATAGTAATAGTGAAGAGGATGAAGATGATAAGATCAGTGAAGACAAGAGCTAAGGGATTAAAGAGAACCGTTATGATCTCTTTACGGAGGATTCTTTACCCGAATCCTAGCATACCAAAGTTTTCGATCATGAGTAATGTTTTTGGTAAGTTTCAACATTTCCATATCATTTTTATCACTTTCTCCTAATTCTTCTTAGGCTTCTATATTTTTCTTTTACAATCGTTAAATATGATCCTTTTGCATCTTTTCATTGGAATGTTTGGGTGTCTCCTCTTAGCATTACCAAACCACCCAAATCTTGTCTCTCTTAATTTGTCAACGATATTATTGATCTTTAATTTATCCCTTATCGTTACAATTATGATCTTATTCTTTTTGGTAAAATTGCACATCAAACGGAGCATCATCATCTTCGCTACGATCAGTCGATAATTATGAACTTGTTTGATAGGCTGACATTTTGCTCCATAGAACAAGGACAACACCAGTTACAATAATTACTATAATTCGTCCCCATCTACGTATCAGTCGGCATTTTTCACAAATTTTATGAATAGAGACTCTTATTTTCATGTTTGTTATTCATTACTTTTGAATATAATCATTTATTTTTGTTTAAAAATGAAAAAGAGAGGGAATATATATCCCTAAATATTAATCCATATTGCCCAGAAATCTCAATAACCAAAAAATCCTTTTATTGGATCATAAGCAATTTGTTCATTGAAAGAGAGCATAAGAGTTATTTAGAAATGCATGAAATTATTTGCTTTTCCTAATCAATGTTTAAAAAACTAAATTGATTATGTCGATTTATTAGTGAAAATCTTAAACTGATCAACTCTCTAATTCGGCCTTTAATTTTTTGGTTTAATGTAATTTAATAACCTTTATTTTTAACAACTGATTAATTTATTAATTAATCAGATAATTTTTATAAACTAATTATTTTTAAATCAAAATAAATCAATAAATCTTTATTTTTATTTAATCTTTGAATATATTTTGACGGTTTAATATTAGTTAAATATTTTAAATCTTATATCTCTTATTTTACTAATTTAACTCTCGGACCAATTTCTAAAACATTATCCTTATAAGGTTTTTGGTTGACTGGAATCACCGTTTCATTTCTGATCTATTCTTAATAATAGATTATTCCCTTATTTGATTGAATAAAAAATACAAAATATATAATCAAAGGGTTTACTTAATCACCCCCTATCTTTATTTATTCCAATTGGTTGGGAATAAAATGGAGAACACGTTGGACAAAAATTTCCTTAAAGAATCCATATAATTGCTTAATTATAACAACAACAACAACAACAACAATAATAATAATGACGATGACGACGTAGTTAGTGAAGATTAATATTTTGATCTTTTTGTTAATTATCACAAACATGAACATTACATTATCATAAGAATTTTTTAGAAATAAGCTAAACTAAATAATACCTAATATATTACATTCTTTATTGATTCTATTTTTTTTAAAATTCCAACTCAGAACCAAACATTGTGATAGTCTATTTGGATTTACAAACTAAAGCCATTGGTTCGGCGTAATCGAGGAGCTTGGACCCAAGAGCGGAGGACGGGCCTGCTCAATAGATAATCTCTTTGCCTAGGGAACCAGTTGACCTGCTTCCAAGCTGGTGTCAAAGAATTGCATATATTTTTGATAACTAAATTTATATTCACATACAAAAATTTCACCGGGAAAATATAGCAGGACTGCACATATATTACTCATATTATATATCATTCAAGATCCTTAAATTTAGACGCTAGAGTACCTTGTACTTCATGTACATGAATTAAAGTTTGTACCAGAAAAAGAAATGTACTGTTTATGTTCTGGTAGTAGCCATTAAGTAGGAAGAAGGTGAGTTAATGTACGGTTTCAAAAGGGAAGCCATGCCAAGTTTCTGAATTTTCTGTTCATGCCATGGTTCAAAATTGAAATGAATTGATGGGAAATTTTAACAGTAGTCTGATCTCTACAGATTCAACATCCCAAGAACAATGGAATTGATTGCCTTTAAAAAACCTATCTTTTCTTCTTTTAATGCCTTGTCTCTCTCTTCTTAATGGCCATCATTGTCTTTTATTTACGAAAAAGGATTCAAATTGTCCACAGTCAAAGCCACATTGAGAAAGGATCCTTTCTGATTTGAATCTCCAAAAACTGAAAGATTTCCTCTGCGGAATCAATGAGCATATATAGACACTGAGTCACAAATCTTCTCTAACCCCATCGTCAGTGAAAGATAAGTCTCAGCTTTTTCTTTTTGGCTTATTCTTTGGGACAAAGAGAAGCTATAAAAAGCACCAAACTTTACCAGCATTGTTTTTAGCCTTAAATGCCTTCTTCCAGTACTTTTAGTGGGCAGAGGGAAAGAGTGTTCTTGGGTTCATTTCGGTCTTAGAATCCAAGAGAGAAGCAGAGATATACTCAAAGAGTTTGCAAAGACTTGAGTGTATAAAATTTAATAAATACAAGGACGGTCAGTGGGTATATACAGTACACGTTGCTCCAGAAAGAAAGTGTGTGTGACTGTGCCAGACAGAGAAAAAGAGAGTGCAGATTTTCTAGTGAAAGGGTGAGAAAATTTTCAAGTTATTGGTGTTTTTTTCTTTTGTAAGTTAAGCTAAATTCGGCGCTCCTTTTAAATTTGAGGCGGTGGGTTGCTTTCATATTTTATGTTTCTACTTTTCATTATCGAAATTTTCACATTTTATGCATTTTTTGTCTTCTGATTCTTGTTTGTGTATGCATGGTGAATTCTTTTGAATCTCATATTTAAATTGGTTCTTCCTGGAACTACCCTCTGTGTCTTTCTGTGACGTCTTTTTGTCCTGTAATGCAGTTCTTCACGAGGTTGTGTCAGGTTTTCCTTTCATGAAAGAAAAAAAAAACTGATCTTTATCCAAAATTTTTTAAGGTTTTTGATGCTTAAACCACTCTGGTCACTTCACTTCTTTGCTTGCAACCTGTAAAGATTCTGAAGATCTTGCAGTCCCTCTTTCTCTATCCGCTTCCTCTATAAACCCACACTTCGGTTTCTTGTTTTCAGTTTTTTGAAACAAACATTTTGTTTGCTTGCATTCCCTCTCTCTATCTCCCGAAACTAGTTCTTTCAGATCTTTTGCTTCTTCTGTTCAGGTTTTAGTACTTCAAAACAGAGTAAAAAGGCGGTTTGCTTCTCTGATTCAGTGCTTCACATTGTTGCTTTATCTTGTTTTCCCACTTCATAATTGTAGAATGCAATAAGCTTCCACTTTGAAAAGCTTGTTAAACACCATAGTATATATAATGAGTTGATCTTGATACATTCTTCCTGTTTTTAGAACTGTTGGTGCTCTAGTTTTTGTCTCTAGTTTGAAGTTGTAGATATATTGATTGATAGAAATGGGCAAAGCTACACGGTGGTTTAAGGGCTTGTTGGGGATGAAAAGTGATAAGGAGAAAGAGAAAAAGAAAATCGAAACTTCAAGCTCGGTGTCAAGTGATAGAAAAGAGAACAAAAGGTGGAGCTTTGGCAAATCAGTGAGGGATAGTAATCCAATTCAAAAGATTCCGTTGAATCTTCCGGCCAAAAAAGACGCTGACTGGCTCAGATCCTATCTTTCCGAGTCAGAAAAGGAGCAGAGCAAGCATGCCATTGCAGTTGCCGCCGCCACAGCTGCGGCAGCCGATGCGGCGGTGGCCGCTGCAAGGGCTGCAGTGGCGGTCGTGAAGTTAACTACTCAGGGCAGGGGGGCATTGTTGGGTGAAGAGCGGGAGAGGTTGGCTGCTGTCAACATTCAAGCAGTGTTTAGAGGTTATCTGGTAGGTTAAAAGTTTAAATTTTGCTTTGACCTATAATACTTTTGTTTACGCTAATTTAGAACATTCGACAGATTCTTCTCTTTTGTTTCTTAGATTCATGTGCTCTTTTCTTGTTGCAAACAAAAGTTGTTTCCAGATTTGCCAGTTTTGCTCTGTTTCTTGAGACAACAGTTGCAGTGGTGAACGTATGTTTCTCCTAGTCCCTACTTCTGCTGTCTGTCATCAAAAGCTACAAAGACAAAGTAAAATGGAACAGTGTTGGGTTTGGTTTACTTTTGACGGTGATTTGCACTTGATCTTTGGAAGTGCTTCTCCTTTCTTAAAAATCTCACTTTTAAATGTCTGCTGCCATGTGATAAAGAGGAACATCTTCAACAGTTGGAATGATTTCTAGATGGTCCATGATAGGTTTACATATTTTTCAACTTTGCTTCTGACTTATCCAATGATTTGGCTCCTTCTCCTGTCTGAAAATTTGAATTTGAAACTGCCCTTTTGAAGTAGGCTTAGTTGTTACTTGTCTGTTGCATCCTCAACATGGTTTCATTACCTGTAACTTTTTGTTCTGCAGATATAACAGCGACGTGTATTTTGATGTGCTATTATGCCTCGTGTTCGTGGTTCTAATTAGTTTGACTTTGTTTAACTATCTCAGGCTCGAAAGGCTCTTCGGGCATTGAAAGGGCTTGTTAAAATACAGGCACTAGTTAGAGGCTATTTAGTTCGAAAACGGGCTGCTGCAACTCTTCATAGTATGCAAGCTCTTATAAGGGCTCAAAATGCAGTTCGATCCCAACGTGCTCGTCGATCCGTTTGCAGAGAAAGTAGATTTCAATCCGAAAACCGGCATCGAAGATCCGTGGTAAGAAACCGAAATTGATTCTCGTAAATGGTTTATTTTTTCATGTATGTAATGTGGTTCTTAGCCAATAGCCGTGCTGTTCTTGTGGTTCTCAGGAAAGATTTGATGATGCAAGAAGCGACCTACACGGCAGCAAGAGGCTATCTGCATCTTATGAAATGTCTGCATTTGATGACAGCCCAAAAATAGTCGAAATCGACACGTACAAGCCAAGATCGAGATCTCGTAGATTCACAACTGCATTATCCGAATGCGGTGAAGATATTCCTTACCATGGAATGTCATCACCTCTTCCATGTCCAGTTCCTGCTCGAATCTCCATACCCGATTGCAAAAAACCCCAAGATTTTGACTGGCATTTCGCCAGCGATGAATGTAGGTTCTCCACGGCACAAAGCACCCCCAGAATTGTGAATTCTACCCGATCTTACGCTCCAATTACGCCGATAAAGAGTGTCTGTGGGGACAGCTATTTCAGGCCTTACTCAGGCTTCCCTAACTACATGGCAAACACACAATCCTTCAATGCTAAATTGAGGTCTCACAGTGCCCCAAAGCAAAGGCCAGAACCAGGGCCAAAGAAGAGGCTTTCACTGGATGAAATTATGGCATCAAGGAACAGCATCAGCAGTATTAGAATGCAACGCTCATGTCCCCAAGTTGATGAAGAATTGTGTTTCTAAAAGCTTTAAGATCTTCCATGGAAGTGGGGTTTGAATGGAATGATTATGAGACTGCCTCCTCTATGATGATGATTCTCCAAAAGGGTTTTCTTACTTTCTTTGGTGTAAATTATTTTTCCTACACCCCTGATTAATCATGTTTTACCAACCAAATCAAAGCCTTTTCATTTGCAAATCAGTGTTAACTAAGATCCATTTCCTAATTCTTGAGCCATCTAGCTAGTAGTTGCCATCTTGTAGGTGAAAGCTTCAATGGCTTCTTAAAAACAGTAAAAAGAAATTGGACAAAAACATCACATAACTATCATCCCTTCAAATTTAATAAATTGTTATTTAGATTAATGTCTTAAATATTTTAACTAAATTCTTAATAGAACAAAAATAATAACAATAATAATATCATTATAAACTTCATAAATACGTAAAATTTAGAAAGGTCCAATAACACGAACCTATTTTTCTACCGTTCCAAAGGTGACAATCGAATGAGCATATCATGTAGAAAAATAAGTCCCACACGTGTGAATTTGAACTAAAACAACAATGGAGGGAAGGCCATGGTTGGTAGTTTGGATCTTAAGTTTCTTATCATCAATGATTGGAGTTTGATGTGATAGACTTGGCTTTGGGGTGCTTTAGGGAATCTCTCCCTCAAAAGCTGTGACCCTTTTGGAGCATCATCATCGTCATCTCATCCTCTTGCTTCTCTGCCTGTTCCTCACATAGTCACATGGCGTCCATAACTATCTAAATCGAAATCTGGAGTGGTAAAAAGTGTAATGATTGAGGGGCAGTTTAGGTAACAACGAATTCCTGTTGCGTACTCAATACATCATCAGCATGGCCACTTCGTAGTTCGTGAGGATAAGGTCTTGAGTTAAGTCGCAGACAAAATTTTACGATCCCCAACATTGCCCTTCTTCTGTACTTGTAATCACAATGGAGCCCTGACCCTATACGGCCAATTTAAGGAATGTTGTTTGTGTTGTATTATGCTAAGTATTTTCTTAATCCTGTATTAGTTTATTTTGTATTTTATGCTCTCAACGATTAAATTAATTTAATCGATACTTAGTACGATTCAAAATTTCAAATGACAAGAGAGGCCAACTCTAATGTGGACATATGAAAAGAGACGTTGCTAATCACTAAACAAGATTAAAAAAATTAATGTCTCTTAAGATCCAAACATAACTAATTTATTTTCATTGTTATTATAAATATATTCTTTCGAGACGACGGAATTGTAATTTATTTGATTAAGTGACAATGCTTTCGTCACCTTAATTGTACTTAAAAGTATAAGATATGAACTATGCATTATTTTAATTAATTTTTAAATGTATGATTTAAGGCCTCCATGTTACTTAACCTTATCTATCTTCGCTTAGCTGGTGGAAATCTAACTATAGTTGCTATATGTTGGAGTTTGAAACTTTGGTTTTTTTAAGATAAGGGTGTGTGTGGATTTGCTTAAAAACATGGTTTGAAAGTGTAATTTGTTGGTCAAATCCTACATTAATCACTATTGCAATTTCCCATTTCTTGTAATTAACACTAATCTAATGCAATTGCTATGTTTCTTTGGAAGGAAAACTTTCAAAAAGAAACTATTTGACCCATCTTGGAAAGTGGCCTTGAGCATGGAGAGGATGAGACATTATTGGAATTCTCGGAGAAACAATACACCAAAGATGGGGTGAATTATGGTTTATTAGTTAAGCTAAGGTTGGCTTCTCATGTGCCAAGCACAAAGTAGAGCTTTACACTATTCTTTAATCACTACCCTAACACACTCCTTGTCCTTAATGTTCCAACTTAGTTTTCAATCTAACATTTGGTATCCTCATTATTATCTGACAAGTTTAGTGATTAGCATGTTTGGACCACCCAACATGAAGAGGGCAGTATAGATTAATTATTCCCTTTCTGTAAACCACAAAGAGAAATTTTTTTTTGATTTGAGGAAACCCCATAGACGGGCCAAGCGGGCGCACCTCTTTGAGGGCTCAACTGACACATCACCCCACAGGCGGGTCAAACGGGCGCACCTCATCATTGAGGGCCCAACTAGTTCTCCATCTACAGGTAAAACCCTGGCTGTTCTAGGCTCTTACAAGAGGGGCTAGCATGGAATCGAATCTGGGACCT
>JANTPM010000005.1:3650983-3694489 GCA_025434745.1 Erythroxylum divaricatum
ACCTTATAATCTTTCTCAATTAATCAATAAAAAGGATTTGAGAATGAAGATTATAGAAGAACTGGTACTTGTTCAAAGTAGAAACTCAATTATTATCAGAGAACCTTCGAAAAAGTCAATCAAGCTACTAGTAGAATCGATACCGATTAATGTTCAAAAAATACATCTTCTAAGTCATGAAGAGCGTAGATTATATGATATTCTGCAAGATGAGAAGACAGAACCATATCCATTGAAAATTTCAAAGGATCGGTATACAATCTATTCGATTACGAGTAGAACATCGATAAAAATTGCCCCAGATATTCAACCAAGATGTTCAACCCTTGTGAGAAATGAAGAAAAAGGGAAAAAGAAGATTTTTCCTGAGGGAAATAAAGATGATCTTACAGAAGAGCATATTTAAGTAACTGTGAAGAACATAGACGATGCATGTAATGTAGCTCAACCTGGAGGAATCTATGCTTCACACCACATTTCAAAAGCATCCGGAAGTAAATTTGGAATTTTAACTATAGATAAAAACTTCAAGGTAGTTGGAAAAGTAAAAGAAGGACAGTATAGAAGTATCACGGTTGAAGGTATCAATTTCAACTTAGAACCCTTTGTGCATTTGGTCATGCATTTCAGACCTTTAGGTTTCATACCTTCATCCAAGGATGTGTTACACCTACTTGGGTAACTAATTTTGAAACTTCCTAGTCCTGATGATCTTGATCTCCCATAAGGAAAACAACCCTTCAATATACCCTCTATCAAAATTATATAGTTAGACATTTTACCTTCAGAACCATCTGCATCTGCTGTTGAAAACCTTCATCTACTTAGTGAAATACAAGAAGATCCTACTGATAATCCAAAATTCTTGAAGCATTTCATAAATTGGACGGAAGCTAGTCACAGTCAGAAGGAAGTTCAGGAAGCATTAGCAAAAGAAGTTGAGGAAGTTCATACTAAGGTTGATGAACTAACTGATTCTGTGCGTGATCTTCATGAGGAAGTAGCATTACTACAAGTTACTGTTGAACAAGATCTCAAGACAATCTGCACTGACATGCAACGTATGTTCTCTGAAGTTCTGAAGCATCTATGATGAGCAATCTTTTTGATTAATAACAAATAGGGAGAGAAGGATAAAAAGAGGAGAACGAGAAGAGAAGATAGAAAGCACTGTATATATCTTGTATGCAATTCTTTTCTTATATTTTTGGCTTGATTATTCATCAGAATACTATTAGTCTATAAATATCATTTTATCTTCTAAAATTATGATTATTTGTTATCATCAAAAAGGGGGAAATTATTAAGTCAAGAGGACTTCACTTCTATTAATTTTTATAACAATCAAATAATAATAATCTTATAAATGTATGAGCTATTTTGATAAGTTCGTTAAGTGTGCAGAAAAATGTAATTAACACTTAGTCAACTCAAAAGGTGTATGGTCAACAACAGATGAAGCGTAACAGCAGGTGAAGCGTAACAACAGACGAAGCGTAACACCAAACGAAGCGCGACAAGATGAAGCGCTACACTAGACGAACCGCCATATGAAGTGTGACAACAAACGAAGGGCAAGAACAGATGAAGCATAACATGTCAACAACAGCCGAAGCGTAAAACCAAATGAAGCGCGACAACAGACAAAACAATATAATAGATAAAGCGGAATAACAGACGAAATGTAGCAATAAAAGAAGCATTATTATAGACGATAATATATTCTAGAATGTCAGACAGTTTGTTAGTTGGAGTTATTTATAGGACTCAATTAATAATCGTTTCTAGAATATTCAAGAAGCAATTTTCAAGAAGACAGTTGGAGCCTTAGGCTATAAATACTAGTTCTAATCGAAGACTAAGACAATGAATGCTTTTACAATAGAAAATATTATGTATTCAAAGTGCGAAATAAGTGAGCAAATACATTCGTAACCTGAAGCTCAAAAATACTTTTCTTAGAAAGAGAAAGGAAGGTAGAGTCTGGAGAGACTAATACAGTTGATAAAGAATACTTTGTGAGAGAGACCTAAAGAGACTCTACAAGTGTAGAAAGAATATTTGTAAAGTTGAAGAGTATAGTGAAATCTCATATTAACTTTGACGACTAAATGTTGCTCAAAGTTTGGGGTGAATGAATATAAAATCGCAACGTTTATTCTCTAACCCTTACTTTTAACTTTCTTGTTGTTAGACGAGTAGATAATATTACTTGCGATTGTATTGCTTATCAACTTTAGCAAAGTATTTTAGTAATTATTTGAATTTTTCGTAAAGAAATTCAAGAAGTCTCAAAAGGTTAATATTTTCGAAAAGAATTCAACTCCCTTCTTGTGTAGTTTACATATCATATCGGATTTCTATATTAACAAGGGATTTACTTCAAAAGGAAGAAGAGAAGTCCAACGAGGTGAACTAGAGTTAGATGATGGAATTTAAAAGGGGATACAATAGAACAACTTAAGGATAAAATAATACATAGAGAAGAATGAAAATTAGAAGGAGATGATAATAAGATTTGGGAGAGAGTAGCAACTTTTTTAAGAAATATAGAAAAAAAGATCTTGCATGTTTCTAAAGGGCCTAAAGGTAGTAAGACGGAGTCTTAATGGTGAAATGAAAATATACAAGAAAACTTTAAGATTAAGAAGGGTATCTATAAAGCTCTATTGAATAGCACAAGAGAGGTAGAGAGAGAGAGTAGTTAATAGAACAAGTTACAATCTAGAAAAAAACGAGGCGAAAAGGATAATCTCAGAAGCTAAAAGAAGAGCTCACGAGAAATTATACTAACGATTGGTAACTAAAGATAGAGAAAAGGATAATTTTAAGTTGCTGAGAGTGAGAAAACAAAAAGTAAATAGATCAAGTTTACTGTATAAAAGATCAAGCAAGGCAGGTTCTCGTGGTTGAAAATGATATCAAGAGAAGATGATAACGATACTTCTATAGACATTTTAACAAAGGCCCAGAAAGACAACATCTTTTTAGGTGATCTTAGCATGTCCAAGAGGTATCATAATTTTGGTTGTAGTTGATAGATTACAAGGAAAAAATTAAAAGAGTTATGAGGGAGATGAAGTGTGGGAGGCGGTAGGGCTTGATGAGATACCCATAGAGGTGTCAAGGAGCCTAAATAAAGAGAGTTTTACATAGCTAGCCAAGCTTTTTAATATGATCCTTATGTCTATCAGAGTGTCATATGAGTGGAGACGTAGTATGTTAATTTCTTTATACAAGAACAAAGTGACATCCAAAGCTATAATAAATATATAGACATTAAACAACTTAGTTACATCATGAAGTTATAGGAGATGGTGATTGAGAAAAAAGTGGGCAAGGATGCTTCTATCTCAGAGAACCAGTTTGGCTTTATGTCAGGAAGATCCATAATAAAAGCTTTACATTTCCTTTGGAGATTAACAGAATATTACAAAAAAGATAACATAACATATGCATAGTTTTTATTAATTTAAGAAAGACATATGACATGGTACTTAGGGAAATTATATGGAAGTATTATAAGCTAAGGGATTTCTTATAACATATATACACATTATTAGAGATATGTATAAAGGTGTAAAGACTAAAGTAAGGACGGTAGGGGTAGATACAGGGCATTTGCCTATTGATATTGGGCTATAACAAGGTTTCTCTTTGAGTCTTTTTGGTCTGTAGTACTGATGTATGAGCTCACAAAGAATATCCAGGAGGATGTGACTTGGTATATAGTATTTGCTAATGACATTGTTTTAGTGGATTGGACAAAAGAGGGTTCTGTTAAGTTAGAACTTTGAAGGGATATGTTAGAGTCGAAAGGATTTAAATTAGGCAGGACTAAGACTAAGTACTTAAACTGTAACTTACAGGGTAGCTTCCAATGTGGATGTAAATATTGACTTAGAAGTTATATTATATAAAGAGTGTTTAACGTATTTAAGATCTACTATCTAAAGTAATGGAGAAATCGATAAAGACATAGTTCACTATATCAGATCATGGTGGATTAAATGAAGATGTGCATCATGAGTTTTATATGACAAGAAGACACTACTCAAGTTCAAAGTTAAATTTTATCGTTTAGTAATTAGGCCGGTCATGTTTTATGGGCCGGAGTGTTAGCATATCAATCAAGTACATAATCATAAGTTAATGGTGGTTAAGATGATGATGCTCTGTTGGATGTACATTCTTAGTAAAAGAGATAAGGTTAGGAATGTAATAATAAGAGATAAATTAAATATGGTTAATGTTAATGAAAATTTAAGAGAGATAAAGCTTAGGCAGTTTGACATATTAAAAGGAGACATCTTAATGCTCCAGTAAGAAGATACGAGAAAATTGTACTTAGAAATTGTAGGAGAAAACAAAGAAGGCCTAAGAAAAATGTAAGGAAGCAATTAAGAATGACATAGCTCTGTTGCAATTTACTAAGGATATGACATTCAATAAAAAACTTTGGCATACTAAGATACTGGTAAAAAATCTCACATAGATTCGTCCTTCTCTTTCTTATAGGTCTTTTAATCATTTTTCTTTGAGTTTTATGTCTTGTATTTAACCTAAACTTTTAATATGTAGTACTTCCCTCTTAGTTATTTAGCCTAAACAATTTCTCACTCAGCATAAATATTTTCTTCTAATGATTTTTTAACCTTTTTCATAAGTATTGTATTACTTATTTTATAATTTTATTTATACATATTATTTATATTTAAATTATCATCATCATGATCATCATCATAATCATATTTTTACCTTATCATTTTAATATGTGTGTGTGTGTATGTATTTTACATATATTTTGTTATATGGGTCTATCAAAAATAGTCTTTCTATTAGTTAAGAGTAAAACTGTATACTGTTAAACCACTTCAGACCTCAAATATTAACATAACTTTTTATTAGATAATTGTTGTTATTGTTGTTAATCTGTAAGACATTACTCCATTTCATTTTAACATGATGACATATCATATGGGTAGGTGCTTGAGAAATATGAAGGTCAAAAATTAATATATAATTTTAATTCACATTCAATAATGAAATAATACTCAAAGACGCGATTTTAATCTAAACTACAATCAAATATGTTGTACAAGAATGTAAGATGACAGTTTGTCTTCTTCAATATATACTTAAGAAAACAAAATAAGAACTTATAAAGTCAAATGGAAAAGCTTCAAGTTTTATCGTGTAAACAAAGAGCTAAAGACAGGCTTAAAGTGTGCATTGGTTCGGCCGAATCTAATTTAATGTTGTGTAACTTTTATTAGGATTTATAACTCTAATTAGCTCATGAAATCCTTATCTATTGAGTCTTATGTTAGGAATTATAACTCCATCTATCTTAACAATTCCTCATTTTCAGTGTTGAGTTAGGATATACAATACAATTCTATCTTCATGTGTATTAGAAGATGCTTATTGTTTTGTAAATCCATTTCTCTTAGGGAGTTCTTATTCATTCGAATTATCCGGATCTATATCCACAACATTAATTGATTTTTCATGTAGGAATGTAATATCTTCAATATGACTAAGAAAATTTTAAAAAGAACCTACAAAATGATTGATGTTAGTAGAGTCTCAAAGAGGTAAAGGTTGGTTTTTTGTTTCAGCCCAAACATTCTCTACTCAGCTTAAGTTAGAATTTATGACTCCATTCCTGTTATGAAATCCTTATTGTTTCAGAGTTATATTAGGATTTATAATTCCAAGAATTTCTCGCTTTTTCAGTATTGTGTTAGGATTTGTAAATCCATTTCTCATAGGGAGTTCTTATTCATTCGAATTTCTCGCTTTTTCAGTATTGTGTTAGGATTTATAATTCCATTGCCGTATTTCTTAGGTGATCCTTTGATTTAGTAGTGTTGTGTAAGGATTCATAATCCCATTGTCCTGTGTCTTAGGAGATCCTCATTGATTTAGCAGCGTTGTGTAAGGATTTATAATTCCATTTCCCGTAGAGAATTCTTACTGGTTCGGATTACTGTCTCTATTTGTGCGACGTCTACCGCTCCTCATTCATCTTCTTTTCCATCGATCAAAGATGGCTTCTTTGTGCAGCAGAAGAACAAAGATGTTAACTATGGAAGATTTTAAGGGCAGAAGGGAGGCCATAGAGAGGAGAGGCAGAGAATTGCCTGCTTCTTGGCGAGGTTTTTTCTACTTAACAGAAGTTGCCGCCATTGCCACTGAGAAGTTGACCATGGCAGATAACAATGGCGTTGTGGCTACTGCTATTACTGCTTCATCTTATCAGTCCAACTTCAACCTCAGAAGCAAAAGGTCTCCGACAACTCGACCTGCCATATCCATGAATGAAGAGGACTCTGTACTCGTTGCCAAAAAAAAGTCTAAGACTGCCTCCGTTAAGACAAACATCCAGGGCAACAGGAAAGAAGATGATAAACGCGTGAAGCAAGAGAGAAGAAAAGTTGTTGTCCCAAACCCTCCTCCAGACTTGCCTCAGGAATTCAAAAATCGCATTGGAGAGATGGAGGGCAGAGAGGTTACGTTGGTTATACAGAAGGCATTGTTCGAGACTGACTTGAAGAAGGGTGAAGGACGCCTGTCCATTCCTGCAAACCAGATTCAAAGCCACAACTTTCTCACCGATGAAGAGAAAGAATCACTCAACAAGTTGGACGAACGAGGAAAGTTGAAGGCTATAGAAGCTAAATTAATCGGACCCAATGCAGCTCAAGAAACCACCACCATAAACTTCAAGAAGTGGAACATGAAGAAATCAAATGGAAGAGGTACCACTTCCTTTGTGTTGACGACAAAGTGGAACAATCTTGTGAAGAATAACCCCTCAACGTTGAAACTAGGAAACGTCATTCAGTTGTGGTCTTTCAGACAAGAAGGGCAGCTCTGTTTTGCTCTGGTTGTTTTGATTCCACCTGTTGAAGATCACCAAGAGCAGTAGATGACAACTGCGTCCGTAGATGTAGCTTTTATTTCTTGTTAGATTTGATCTTTACATGTACAGAGAAGATGTTTCCCCATCATTCTGTCAAACACCACCTTTGCACTTCTTTCTAATGAGAATCGAGATCAAATCTAATTCACTCTTATAATATCTTTTCATGGCTCCCTGGAATCATAGCAAGAGTCAGCTGTCATAGGCTGCACTTATTCACCTGGAAACGTCATCTGAAGTAGTCCTTAGTTAAAGTATTGGTTGTTTAGCATTGAAATTTGTAAGAGGTATAGATTCCTGTTTGGTATATATTGCAACCTTTCAAGATTGCATTCTAAACAGAACACTTCCTTTATTGGAGACAAAACAAAAAGCAAAGGTATAGCCGTATAGTCTCACTGTTATATCTGTAAAAATTGGATAATCCAACGATCATTATTTAAAGTTATTAACTTAATCGTTGTAATTAGAAGAAGTAATTACGCAAAATTTGAAGTTAATTACAATGGAGGTCAAATAATTTAAAGTTAGATCATCTGAAACTTATCCTATTAACTTCCAATTGAATTGGATTCAGACCATCAGCTCTAATCATAGTGATAAATGCACTAAGTGGAAATCTTTAATGTTATTACTAAAATAACAATTAAACAGATTATTTTTCACTATTAAGTTAAATTAAAAAGACCTTTTATTAAGTATAACATTCTAATATAGGATGATGGTTTATACTTCACATACACAAAAGGGGAAAGGTATTTGTTTAGAAAAAAGATATTAATCTTACAAATATCAATTAATAATAACTTATTTGTTTAATTTCATAACAAATGTTATTTTCAAGGAAAAGATTTTCTCGATCTTGATGAAAAATATATAATATTTTTTAGAGTGCTTATAACCAATAAGGGTCAATTTATTACTAATATATAACATATTTAACTCATTTTAATCATAAAGATTAAAAAAACTGAAGTTATGATTACTTCCTTTTGATTATAACAATTGAGTTTTACCGATTGTAAAGCAATAAATACGAGCTAATGAACAATCATCAACAATGTCTAGTTGCTTAAATATGCTAATGCTTACGAATGTTAACTATTTTATTATAATTTCCCATCTTTACTTAAATATAATATGTCATTTTAAAGTTTATAATAGAGCAAATAATAATAATCATGGCTTTTCGAATCAATATTTCTTTGCTCACCTCAATTGTAATCTCTCGAGTTATAGGCAAGAGAGGGTAAGATGTGCAAAAAATCTACTCTAGGTCAGTTTATTAAGTGATGGGCTTAGGATTTAGAATAAGTGAACTCGAGTCAACCCAGTTATCACACCAAGCTAAGTGATAACACCATTGCCAACCTCGTGTTTAATAAAAGGATAAACTAACGCAACGCAACGTCATCATATGGAGGAAAATCCATGAGAACTCCCTAGTACAAGGAACTTGGTAGAAATTCATATTTTTTAGTTGAAACTCATGGATCCATTTGATCCATAGTGCATTATGATCAGTATAGACCTGCCTGAGCCTCTTACATATTAAAACTTTCTGCATAGTATAGATAGAAACAATCCCCAGGCCACCATACTTCTTTGGAATAATAACCTCACTCCATTTAACCTTAGCGTTAAGTGAGTTCTTAGATTTACCAGTCCATAAGAATGCTTTTAGGATTCTATCAACTCCTTTAAGGGCTTTTTGAGGCAAGGCAACATGAGCAGTCTAATAAATATGTAAGCTGCTTAAGATAAATATACTGAGGGTTATTCGAGCGATATGAGAAAGAAACCTGTATTGCCAGGCATTCACTTGAGCGTTAATTCTTTCAAGAAGAGGAAGACAATCATTTGACTTGGGTTTGCACATTAAAGCCCAACTAGTCTCTAAACTTTTGTAAGATTTCTCACATCAGTAAAGATATACAGACAACTCTTCTCAGAGTTATGTTTTAAACTTGACCAATCAGCAAATAGTTCTAGTGCATGTATCATCATGGTAATCAAATGAGGATCGGTACCACAAAGGATCAGAAGATGATCAACATATTTAAGGTGAGTGAGAATGAGACCTTTACATTTGTAATGCAATTAAAAGTTCCTGTTATAAGAGATCACCTTACTAGTTAGTTTAGAAAAGCCTTCCATCACAAGAATGAATAAATAAAGAGACAAAGGATCTCTTTAGTGAATGCCTGTAGCAATCTTTAAAGGCTAGGTAGGAACCTCATTCACCAAAATACTCAGAGAAGGAGTTTAGATGCATGTTATAATCTAATCAATAAATTTAAATGGAAACTGTAAGGCTTTACGACAAACCCCATATAAACCACCAATTCACAGTATCAAAAGTTTTGAAAAAATCAACTTTAATTAAATAACTTTTGAGATTCTTGCCTAAATTATACTTGGCTAAACATTTCCTGAATCATTACTAATTGATAACAATAAAACATCCTCTCTAATTACTTTAGGGTGATGAATCCTACCTTTATCACTAAACTACCTCCATATAGTTCATATGACATCCAATGACCATCGATCGAATAACCTATGATTAGAATAGGTCATAAGTAGTATCAAAATATAGCAATACCTATATAAAATAACTTTGGATACCTTAAGTCAAAGGATCACTTATATAGTCATCACAATGAGAATTTTCATAGACATACAAGTAATGCTCCAAGTGAATTTTTCATATCAGGTGAGTTCAATTAACTTGTTTTTTAACAAGCACTCATATGTTTGTTTAAGTATCTCCATGCTTTAGTCTATGAGATCGACTACTTCCTTCATAAGGAAAAACATAATGTATGCTAGCCTTTTTATGTTCTATTAATGTCCAATCTTAATAGAACAATGACTAGGAATAATTTAGAGATAATACATAAATGCAATATGATTCTCAAATTATAATCTCATTATAATTTCATATGCAATTTATAATTATCCTATGGACTTTATTATAGACATCTAAATGTGTACAAGATAAAGAATGTCTTTAAATTATTTTGTGGCTAAACTACAACTAATCGATTAACTATAGGGTGTAAACCAATAATCTCCCACTTGCACTAAGCCAATCATTTAAGTATCTTATACTATATCACCATATGAAGATCATACTACTGTTATGATAGTGGCTTAATGGGATAATTCTAAAAGATTCTTTATAGTGAGTACTTGCTTAAATCTTACATCTTCCGTCTTAATTATCATCATAATTAAGAAAAAATGTCCTAAATACTTCCTTGGATTTTTTATGAGACCTTAGCTCCTTTTACATGTCTAATGATTCTAATATTCTACAATACATTACTATCTTATAAAATGCAAGGAATTGTATCAAACTCTCTCGAGAACTTATTGATCTAATTAATCATTTCTACTAAATAAAAAATATATTATGGGTTAATTAGCAACAATTTCTACGTTGGAACCTTTCTAGTATTGAATTATATTGTTTTAAGTAAATATAACTTAATTAGGATTTACATCTAAAGTTATATCCTTATCTCCTTAAACTGAATTATCAACTAATACATTAAATAATAGATATCTTTAATTCTTTAGATGTATCTGATATCTCAAATGTTAAACATATTTAGTACATTATTTATATACTTGGACTTAGAATGGGTGAACAACTTCTAATATATCTCTATAGATCTAATTCTCAAAATTAAGTTGCTTTTTATATCCGACAAGAGTTATTCCTAAACAATTATGTTTTCAACTATTGAATTAGAATTATTGTTCTCTGTGAGCAGGATGCCTTTATTTAAACCCAATAAAGAGGATAATTATAATCTCACTAACCTTTTTGTAGACATGATAAATTCAAAATCACCTCTAAAACAAACTCTTTGAATTCATCATAAAAGTGAATCTTTCAATGTCTCTTAACCTTTCAACTATACATCAAATGTATCAACAAAGGCATTAATTCTAATTGGATGTATTGTCATAAGATTTGAATATTTCAAATTTTATCTTACTCTCATTACTTATCTTGAGAACTATTCTTTTATAAATATGTATTGAAACAAACAATTAGTTCAACATTACTGTAAGATTATATCTAATCTTTTAGAATCTCATAACCTTTTATTACCCAATTTAGTTATAAACTTGATGGATAATGTTTGCTTCAACTAAGCATTATATCCTTAAATCATTAACCTTGACTCTTTTAAAGACTTAGCATTTCATATCATTGTATAAAATTCCGAATGTGAGTTTAGAACATGTTCAACATTTAGATCATACCATCAACTATTCAATCCAATTTTATACAATGATAAAACTAAAAATAAACAGGAAATATAATTGAAAAGGAGGATAGGAGGCAATGGCATCGGGAAATCTCATAATCTAGGAAGTACATCGAGTTAGCTTCTTCTCCTCTTCTCTCTTCCTTCTTCTTTTCCTCAATCTTTCGATGAATTCTCTCTAGGGTTTCTCAAGATGGCTTATGCAAAAGCTCCTCCTCTACCTCCTTGTCTTGTTCTTTAAATATCTCCTGTGTTCTGAGCAATCCTAGGGTTTTTGGGATCTGAATGGTTTAAAAAATTCCTCGAAACTTGACGTCTCTGAGTGTCTGCACGTCTGCCCGATGTAAGCCACGATTGTAGGCTACATCCGAACCTTTTGTCACGATTATGGCATACAAACCATAATCATAGACTGTTCCTTACACTTCTGTATGATCGTGGAAAGCAAGCCACGATCGTAGCCTAGCTCTGGTGCTTTTGTCACGATCGTGGTCTGTTGTGCTTCTGTCACGATCGTGGGTTGTTGTTTCAGCCCAAATGTCTTCGAAACTTCTCTATTCGTCGATGTTGACCTTAAAACACTAACAAACACATCAAGGTACCTCAAAAAAAATTAAACTCAAAGACTTGTACTAACTCATAAAACACAAATAATTGACAACTAACACAATTATAACCTAAACAGATACTAAATGATTGAATCAATAGTTAAATACATATCAAAATAAGCCCTAAAATACGATGCAATTACACATATTAGTAATACTTTTTTCTCATATTACATAATTGATGAAGATGTAACTATTGAGTGATTATGTTATGAATGTTTAAGTTACGTACTTTTGTTTTAATTAGAAACTATTATTTCAATATTCATAATACTTTTAGTATATTTTAACTAAGATTTTTGGATTATTACTGGCTCATCAACATGGTCAAACCTAGCTAATCATTCCAGGTATGTTGTAAATTTTTGTAATCTTAACATTTATAATTTGTAAACTAATCTCTTTATTTATTATTTTGTCTATAAGAATTGTTAAAGTTGTAATTAAAATCTTGTATATAAAGAATACTCTTTTATGGGTATAATTTGATGATATTTTACTTTTTATATACAATACTTCAAATTATCAATTATTTTTGTACAATTTTTTGTATAATAAATATATAATAAAAAAATATCGAAACATTATTTACAATAATATGGATTAAAAATGTAACCGATAACTTATTCCAAACTTTTGGTTAAAACGTAGCTAGAAACATTTGACAACTTTTATAACATGTAGCTAAAAAAATTTGTCTTCATATTTAGAATTGTAGCTAAAAATATTTGTCTACGTTTTTTAAAATGTAGCTAAAAACATTTTTTTAATTTTAAAAACATAGCTAAAAATAGTTAGCTATGCTTTAAAAAACGTAACTAAAAATATTTACCTACAATTTTAGAAACGTAGTTAAAAACATTTGGCTACGTTTCTGAAAATATAGTTAAAAAGTTTTCGCTATGTAAAAAAAAACGTAGCTAAAAACTTTAGGTTACGGTTCTAGAAACTTAGCTAATAGTTTGTAGCTATAAAAAAGAATCGTAGTCAAAATTATTAGTGACCATTCCTCATAGTGCCGCTAATAGTTTTTGGCTACCAAAATAAAACACAGTCAAAAGATATTAGTGACGAATATGAAAAACATCATACGAGAAAGAGGTGTAGCCAAAACTATTAACAACCATTCCTCAAAATGTTACTAATAGTTTTTCATCACTAAAATAAAGTGTAGCAAAAAAATATTATTGACAACCTATGTTATACAATTCATGATGATCAAGGGAACGTTCAATCATTACTTTCAACTATTAAGATGCCACTGCATTAACGGATTATATTAACAGCTACAATGTAGTTTGTGACTTACAATTAATTTTAATTAAATGTGATGGCAATTTTAAAGGAACTATATAGATAATTAATTACAAACTCTTAACATTTAAAATGACTTTAAAAGTTTTGTTAAAATATATAGGTTCCATAACTATATAAATTCCTCTACAATTATTGTTGTTTCTTTATTTCTTTTTGGTGTTTCTTCTATTCAATAAATTTATTGACTTCTTCATGCCCTATTTCTTTATTTCTGGTTGTTGTTTCTATGTTAATTTTGATTACCTGTTATGTTATTTGCAACCTAAATTGTATTTACTAATTTAGTAAATGATTTATATAGATGGACAAAAGTTAAATAACTATATGGTCTCCTTAATACTTGGATGAAAATTTTAAAAAATTAAATGGGTTCAAAATGTGAAATTTGTTGTTAATACATAGATAGTTTAAATTTTAACACTAAAATAAAGTCATGGTATATAATCACTTACTAATTTGAGACATAGAAAAATTTTATATTCAACGTATTCATCATAACGAATGTTTTTTTGTAATTTTTTTTCTTTTTTACAGTATATAAACTCACTCCCTATAATGAAAGTAAATGATAAGTATCATAAAAAGTAGGAAATAATTATGTAAATATAAAAGTTTGCTCAATTTTTTGTTCAACCATTTATATATTTATTAGATATTAATATAATAGTAATATGTTGATTTAATATTATTTTTTAAATTTATTTTAGAATAAGATGCAAGAGATATTGAAAAGTCCAAATCAGAGGGTAATGAGCTCATTGCGGATAAGATTTGTGATATAGTACTTAGTATTCGTTCGGGTTATAACCCTAAATGAAATATTTCAACCTCTATATAGAAAACAACCATCAAACAACTTCAAAAGGAAAACAAAAAGGATGAAGTAATTAAGGGAAAAAAAATTTGAGCTAGATTTGCAAAATATGATATGTTAGTCAAAAAGTTAATTAGCTCGGATTATAATGTAAATGAAGAGAAAAGTGAAGAGTATTGATTCTAATTCCTAGACTTATTCTATCACTTCCTATATATACTATAATTTCACATTTAACTTTTTTTTCTCAAACTATAGAATGGATGAAGATGGAATTGAGTGACATCATACACATGGAATGATAAGTAACATTTTAACTAAATATGGTGTGAATCATAAAGTTATGTGGTATTTGCTTTAATTTAAAGCATATAATTAGTATATAAATTTTCTCATAGTAATTTTAGTTGACTTGAACGAAGCTTGTTATCTTTTACAGGCGTATTGAATTGGACAAGACTTTCTGGTACAATATTTAACATTATGCTTGATACATTTCAATTTATGGTATTTTTTTTTGTATTGTTTGTTTACAAACTATAAGACATAATCAGACTTTGTTTTTAATATTCTGGATAGGAACAAAGCATCACCTATTTATTTATGTTATATTTTTCATTAGTTTTTGTTGATACAATTTGATGGATTTATTATATATTAAATGCATCGACATTTGAGTTAATAATGTTTCTCTACAACTTTAATTTCTCTACAATTTTTCTTAAATGATAGTATTTTGGGTAACTCGAGCAAACTCGGGTTATACTATCTGAAACTGACCAAATTTTAGGCTGAAATTTGTAAAATTACAAATATAAGTGGCCCCCTTTAAAAATATAAGTGCTCCCTTTAAATGTTGACCCCCGACCACCCCTTAAAGTTGAGTCTGACTCCGTCCCTGAATGTAGGCTGAAATTAAACTAGACTTTAGGAGATCAAGCCAGGTCAGATCAACTACGAACTCTAGTTGTACCCATCTCTAATCATATGTGAACTTTTAAACTAATTTATTTTCACATTAATTTGGTCTCCAAAAGCTTTTAATCAATATGTTAGCTCAATTGAAGGCAATATTAGAAGATAAGGCCCTTTTGGGCCTCATCGACTTTAATTGAACCGTACAAGTAAAGAATTTGGACTAAACTTGTATAAAATGGAGAAAATGTAGAAAATTATCTGTTTTTGCTGTCCATTGCTCGATGAACAAATTGCTCAGCTACTTGAATAAACTACTAGTACCCTTGAACAAGCTGATGAAACTTTCCATCAACCTTTACGAAAGTTGTATAACTCTATGTTATTGATGTCAATGTTAAATTTTGTAAAACTGGACCTAAATAAATTGAGTATATATAAGTTCAAATGAGATTCTATATTAAAATTAATTAATAATAGGAGGTGTAACTCAATAGACTTATATATATCCTCAAGGTCATATATTGTTTTCGTATAGGACAAACTTTCTCTTACATTTTAACATGCTCCTCTCACGTGTGAACTAATTTAAGGCTCAACATATGATACAATTTATCATATCGAAGTGGTAATGACTAATCTAAAAGTAACATGTTCTGATACCAATTTAAATTTGATAAGATTGAGCCCAAATAAACTAAATACATAAAAGTCAAAATAAGATTTCATCCTCGTTAAGGCCATTTCTCGACTGGCAATTGTTAGCTAGTAAATTGCGATTGGAAGATTCCATAAATGTAAACCGTTTTACATTACAAATCCTCCGATAAAAAAGTTGCCGATTTTTAGGCTTTTGTAGTACTTAAATCAACAACCGTCATTAATTCCTCGTAGTAAGAGTGATTCCTGGTTGTTGATTATCTGTCATGAAAGTGATGAGACGGCGCTGTAACTGCTTACACTGCTTATCTTTGCTGAAGTTATCTTCTTTGTTTGCTTCGTTTGTAAACTATAATCTTGTAAAGTTGTCGATATATGGATCAAACAAGTTTTAGTTGGAGATTTGTAAGTTACTGAAATATACAACACAAGACGTGTGTACCAATCTAATTTAGTTTAACGTGCTCCATATATATTCTGATGACATGCATCAAAAAACAAAAAATGGAATCCTGCAGATTAATAGAAAGAGTTATTCTGTAATTCAGGCATAGAAAAGAAATTTTGATCTCGTTCATGTCAAGGATAGCATGCTATTGACATGAGAACAGTTGGCCTTGGATGCTAGACACAACCAATGTCGTCAAGTTTCAAACATTAATTGCGAACAAAGAGAAACAGGCGTGGAGAACCATGAACCAAATGAGAACACAAGGCCACCATGTTTTGTTTATGAAGCCACGTGTCAACACCCCATCTCTTCTTCAACGCCTACAATGGTTACCGGAAAACTTGGAATCACCACTCACCCAACCACATGATACAAAGTTTCATTCGTCTTCTTCTTCTCTTTGCTCTCAATGGTTATCCATTCCCTACAACTATGCTATGGTATGAACTTGGTGGCTTTTTCTTATCATCCATTCTCACTAAGTTACAAAATTTATTTTCTATCTTTTGAGTTCTTGTTCGTTTGGTGAAAATTTTATCCGGGTTTTGTCGTAAATCTCGATCTAGGAAATGTTGAGACTAAGTCTCCAAAAGTGCTTCCGTTTTTGTACCAGAATCTACGAAATCGAAAGCTGTTATTTACCTGGTAGCTAGCAAACGGGCGGTTGTTGTCATCTTTATGTCGTTATTGATTTTAGCTTAGAGTTCAATAAATTCTTGGATCTGGTGCTATCATTTCAACAGTTTGGAGACAGCTAGTTTCGCTGTATGGGCTTTGAGATTTGTCTGACAATTGTTTGTCGCTGGAGCTACGGTTGAGTCCAGCCAAACGGTAATTGTTTTATGTTTAAAAAGTTTTTTGGTTTCTCTATTAGTGAGAATGGATTAGCCTTTGGAGAATGGCTCAAGGAACGCATATTTCACCTCAGATACCAAGATTGGATGGTGACTGTAATGCCAATAAGGGAGGTTTGTTTGTCATGGAGGATGCGAATGATGATACTTTGGAGAATCTGAACCAACTAAATCTTGGAAAGCCACCAAGAAACCTCTCTGCTATGCGCCATTGCAGCAGCACTCTGTTTCTGCCAGAACCAGTGAGTCAATTTTGTCATATTCTTACTGTTTGATCTACTTAACTAGCTAAGTTTGTTTGTTTACCGTGTCCCGAAATCTATACTAAGTCCGACACAAATCAAGGCCTGATATTAGATCAAATAATCCAAAAGGTTTCATTTCATGGATGAAGATAAAAGACAACATGCGATCTCTGTACTTGCATGAGCATTAGCACATACTCATCCAAGGGGGTCTTTTTATAAGTCTTCAAGCTGTTAAAAGGTTTCTTCTTTTAGTCTTCACAGAAACGATTCTACTGATCACTTTAGCATCAGCATGTTAGTGAGAGCAGAGCACGGAAGTTGAGAAGCACTATTCTCTTACTCGTGGTAGGAACTGCTGGTGGCTTGTTCAAAGCATGATGAAGTTGGCATCCAGATGATAAGAACATAATTCCTATGTGAGAAATTGTACTTAGTCCATAGGAATTTGTGGTTCATGTTTTAATAACATCTCATAATTTGTATATTGGCAAAACCGTTGCATAATTTCACTTCCCTTCAAAATAAATCAAGAAAAACACTTGTTGCCATTTGGAAGTTATTCCTGTAATTTCTAGAGGACCAGCTGTGTGAAGTGACTGCAAATATTTTTCGCAGAGGGAACGACCAAGATCAAAGTCCCATAGAACGTTTAAAAAGTTCCAACTTCAAATTGCAATCGATGGGTGGTCTATTGTAAGAACGTATCTTCTTGTAACGAATCTGCAAGTGTACTTCTATCTGTTTGTAACCTAAGATGAGGAGTCTTTAGTTTCTGCTGATATAATCTCTGGGGTTACTTTGGTGCAAGAGTTTGATCAGATGATTTAGAATTTCGTACGTTATTTCAATTATGTAAATGAAAGGTATCAACTTTTTTTATTCTTCTCGACCACTTTAGGAATCAACCGTTGGAGTTATTGGCCATAAATCACCATCTAAAGAGAGTCCTGGATATCAGCCTGTAGTTCGCTCCGGAAGCTACTGTGATAAAGGACCGAAACAGTACATGGAAGATGAGCATATATGCGTGGATAACCTGCATGAACACTATGCTGCAGTTTCAAAATTTCCTTCTCCAGGAGCGTTTTATGGGGTCTGTAAGTTATTTAAGTTGTTGGTACATTTAACCTCAATCATTGCACATAATCAGATTGATTGAAGAGTAATTTGCTTGCTGGTTTCTGTAGGTTTTTGATGGTCATGGTGGAACCGATGCTGCATCATTTACAAGGAAGAACATACTTAACTATATAGTTGAAGATTCCCTGTTCCCATCCGGCACAAAAAAGGCTGTGAAGAGTGCTTTTGCGAAGGCTGATCATGCACTAGCTGATGCTAAATCAGTTGATAGTTCATGTGGCACCACCGCTTTGACTGCCCTTATTCTGGGAAGGTGGGAAACAATGGTGGTTTTATTCAGATTTTCCTAATTGGTTTTTCTAGAATAAGTTCCCTTCACATTTGTTGGCATCCGATAAGTTTCTTTCAGTTTTGCGCACAAACCAGTTCGATGATCCTTTTCCGTAATTCTCATATTTGTGCAGGACCATGCTCATCGCTAATGCTGGTGACTCTAGAGCTGTGCTAGGAAAACGAGGAAGAGCAATAGAGTTGTCAAAAGACCACAAGCCGAACTGCACCTCTGAAAGACTAAGAATCGAGAGACTGGGAGGTGTGATATGTGATGGCTACCTTAATGGACAGTTGTCCGTGGCTCGTGCTCTGGGGGACTGGCATATCAAGGGCTCAAAAGGCTCCAAGGGTCCCTTGAGTGCGGAGCCAGAGTTGGAGGAGATGAACCTGACAGAAGAAGACGAGTTCTTGATCATAGGGTGTGATGGGCTATGGGACGTGATGAGCAGCCAATGTGCAGTTACAATGGTGAGAAAGGAACTGATGATCCACAACGATCCAACAAGATGTTCAAGAGCACTTGTGAAGGAGGCACTTCGGCGCAACACTTGTGACAACCTCACAGTGGTTGTCGTATGTTTCTCTCCAGACCCACCTCCCAAGATCGAAATTCCAAGATCACATAGAAGGAGGAGCATATCAGCAGAAGGACTTGATCGTCTCAAGGGGGTACTGGGCAATGCCATATGATCAAACCATGGCCAATGCCTTCTGCACAAAGATATTGCAGTCTCAACAAACGTGTGCTTCTTCCCAGAGATTATCATTGCTTGGCCTAAACATCCTGTATATTTGTCTAATTCTTTGAATCATAATTATTGGATTGAAAAGCCATTTCTCGGAGTGCTAGCTAAAACTATTGCAATGAAGATAAAAGATGAGATGAATAGGCTCTGCTAGAAGTTGTACCGATTCCTGATTTCATTAAGGTCCAAAAGATGGATGAAGATGAGAATCTGGCGTTGGCTGAGGTGCGTGTTTCCTAATAACCACCCTCCAAGCAACCAAAAAGGAAATTCTTGAAAGGAGATTTGGATGAGTTAACGGGCTTTCCTACTTCAATTGATTTACCAACTATGCCCTAAGCATCAGGAGGACTTCCTACTTCACAACTATGCCCTAAACTTCAATTGATTTTCCTACTTCAATTGATTTACCAAGTCTCTTTAGGAATCCAACTCTTTAAGGCAACAGGGGAAGCTCTAGTTATTCCTGCTTTTGACAAAGAGACGATGGATTGTTAATGCCTTTTTTTTTTTTTTGGTTTAAAAGGAAATGCCGAAGCAAGTTACAAAGCAGTTCTAGGAAAATAGATCCCCTACTGATCCTCGAAAAGGAAATGGTGGCACCCGGAAGGTGCAGTATCAAAAAAAGTAACCCCAACGGTGAATCGGTCCGCTTGAGAGGTCAGTCAGTCAACGCATCTGTTGCTTTCTCGGTAGACGTGTCGATGAACAACAGATCAATTCCTTGAAAGTAGCTCGTGGATGCCCATTACTATAGGGTTGGCGACCTGGGTCCGGTGAGTGGTGGAGGTGAGTAAATTATGCACTGCAAGCGAGTCCACCTCCAACTTGATGCGGCGGAAGCCAAGGCGCCAGGCGAGAGAGAGGCTTGTGAAAACTCTCCAAAGTTCAGCAGACATCAGAGCACACCATCCTAGGTTCTGAGAGAAGCCTCCAAGCCAGTTGTCATCACTGTCGCGGAGGAGGCCACCAATTACGGTTGTGCAAGTGTTACGATTGTTAGCACCATCAGTGTTTAATTTGATCCAACCTAAGTACGGCTTGCTCCCACTGATGTATAGCTCGTGATGGGGCCGGACTCTATTGGTATCTTGTCTTGTTCTTTAGTGTGTTAGGCTCATAATATGGACAATGCAGACTCATCGAGACGAGCATGTGACATTGTCCTAAGAGTACCTGTGATGGGCTAGGACCATCAAAGGTAGACAAGTAATGGCCAGTGTCCTGTTGTATCAGATTCGAGTATATATATATATACTCGAATTTTGGGTTTTCTTTGGCCTCTTCCATGGCGTTATTGTAAGATTTAAAGCTTAGGTTACAGAACATGGAGTGTATTTGTCTTTAGTTGTCAAGAACCAAAATTTTTAAGTTTAGGATTATTTTAACTCGAATTTTTATCCGATGTGAATTGGATTCGGGTCGGTTCAAATCTATTAAGTTCCGTTCGGGTTTAGTTTGGGGATTTCTTGTTTTTCAAATTTAGCACTTGTAGGACGAATCGCAACAATAATCACACGTATAATCACAAAAGCATTGAAAATAAAAAAAATAACATAAAGATTTAACGAGATTTGATTAATGATAACTAGCGGCCCAAACCCTTCGCTTCCAACACAGATTTTCATTTTTCGCCAATTGAATCATACCGCGAGCTTATTAGAACAGGTTACTATTTGGATCTACCACAATTTAAAGGCAAAATAACAAAAGCACTATTGACTTAAAAGGTATAGCTTTCCTTAAAATCCCATTTGCTATAAAATCTATTTTAAAATTTTAAGTTGAAGTAGGTAGAGTGATGTATATCTTTTACCCAAACATTTATTGGTATATGCTTTTTCCTAATGCAAGAAAGAGAAGGGGAAGATGGCAAGACCATTAAATGATTTGGTTGTTACTTTGCAATTGCAGTCATGGCCTTAGACCCCATTTCTTGGGAGTTGCAGAAGAGTGGACCTAATCAAATATTTGTAAGGTGAAGAATTACCTACAATATCTATATAGCAATTATTGATTGGTTAGGCTTGACTTAGTCCAATTCGATCTAAGTTAAATTGACGTAATTTGAATAAAATGATGTCGTTTCAAAACTTGAAATTAAATATCAATTGAATTTAACCTAGGTCTAATCAAGTTTTGAGTTTTGAGTTTTGAGTTGTGAGTCTCAAAAAAGAACGTAGCTTGGTTTAGCTTAGGTATGTTATGTTTGGTTGAACGTAAGGTTTGAAATAAAATAAAATGTAAAGAAATGAAATGATTTATAATGTAATGCAAAGTAGATAAATATAATATTAAAAAATTGTTGTTTGGGAGGGAGGGATGGATTAATAATATAAAATAGTTAAATATTGTTTAACAGAAGAGTTTATAATGTAATATAGTGAAAATTTATTTATCATTTTACATCTCATCCTAAACTTCCTAAATGGGAAGTTTATCATTTTTACTACTTAAGATGAAATGAGATATATTATGAAACTCTCCTCTTTCATCTTATCTTATTTTATTTCATTATTAACTCTTGTTCCAAACGATATAATAATATTACATTTTATTTTATTTCATTAATAAACCTCTAATCAAACATAGTCTTAATATTAAGCCTACCTATTAGAGATGAGAACAGAGGTTCGGTTTAGTTCAACCTAAAACGAACCGAATAAAATTTAAGTTTGAAATAATTGGTTTAAGAAGAGGTTATTATTATAATTCAATTATTTTTATAGTTTGAAAATAATAATCAAAATAATTGACTCAATTCACAATTTGTCAATCCCACTACCTATGAAAAGCCCGCTTGTGCTTGATCACAACTCCCTTTATTCATTTTTATGCTTCTTTCTGATTGATTATGCCCCAATCACAGGAAAGGATTGCTCCTGTCAATCCAACGCATGATTAAAGTTCAAAGATATAAAAAAGTTAGAAGGGCACAAAGAGAGCCTTTTTCTTTTATAGTGCAGTTCCTCTCCTCAAAAGGAATGTAGTTCTGCACTGACAGGAGAGGACAGGCTTGTTCAACCTCTCAAGAGTTACTCCATGAACATGCTTAAGAAATTTGCATCCACTTGAGGGATATGGAAAATCCATTTGTGCCCGGATCGGCTCAATTCAACTCGATCTGTTTCAAAATCAACAAATTCGGTTTGAGTTGATTCGATTTTAAAAAAGATTTAGACTTGGTTTGGGTCGGAAGCCTCACCGGTTAGATATTGTCCCATTTGATTACATCCACATCCCGTAGGAGGCGTTGTGCATTTCATGAGGGCAGTGGGAGTCGAACCTGTAACCTCAGGGTTTTGATGCGTTGAGACGCACACTTCTCACCACTCGAGCTCCTGCTCTTATAGGATGTGCAGCGCCCTCTACGAAATGTGGGTGTGACCAAACGGGACAATACCTGACCGGTGAGGCTCCCAGCCCAAACCAGAACTTAAATTGAAATGTAACAAAAAGTTTAGTATTTTTTAATGTAATTTTGAAAAAGATTTGATAAATTCAAATCCAAACTTAATCAAGACCAGATAAGTACTTTTGATATACACAAAAGGCTCAAATCAATTTACTAGAACAAATTTTGGGATCTATTAATATGAATCCAATCCAAAAATATATGTATAGAAATACATTTGAGGTAATATATACGATAATATTTTGAACTTATTTTGAGTTGAGCTCAACTTGATCAAATCAAATTTAGCTTCTCAAGTTCGATTTTAGCATAATTGGACCTGATTTTTTATCCTTATTATCCTATATTGTAACTTAATCATTAATAGAATAAATGTAATCTATTAATATGTTATCCTGAAGGTTTTGAATGACATCTAAGATTGAGTACAAGGTCACTAAAATATAAAGAGTCAAATCTTCTATATCCATAACTCTGTATCAATTCTATTATATACGATTCTATCTATATTCTTTTAAATGAGATCGTATAAAATAGAATTAATTCATAATTATGAGTACAGATAATTTGGTGGAACCAAATAGGTTGGTGTGAGTGCTTCAGCACTCTCATCCCTTAATTAGAGATCTCGAGTTCGAGTATTGGGAATGAAGAAATCTATTTGACCAGCACTTTACTCCTTACGAGCTGATCCGGTGAGAGTGGGGATTAGTCTGGGAGTGAATAATTTAAAGACGTCTTTTTATAATTAGGACCTTCCTAGGATATCTCGTGAGGTAACAAAAAAAAATAATTTGGTGGTCCGAAAATATAAAAACCGAATGGGAGATGAAGAAAATGATGGTGTGTTCTCAACGGTTGAAAAAATGACCGGTTCCTAAATATGACCGTTACATGCTTGGTACTCCAACGGTCGAAAAGGGCCGACTGTAATTTAAATTTGAGAAATGAGTATCCCAACGGTCACTTCGTTCGTTTACTCATTTTAGCCTCCAAAACAAGAGAAGCAGGAAAAAGAAAGCGATTATCAGGGAAATTTTGCCTCTGTAGAGCTTGTCCACTCGAAGTGACGAAATGGAGCGGTTTAATAAATTGGGTTCGTCATCGCCGCCAGTGGTCAAACCTTCTTCGCTTTCAGTACCAAAAGGTAATTCTTTGGTTTGATTCTTAGGTTTTCTTGCTTGATCTTCAATAAAGACGAGAACTTTTTCGGCAAAGAAGAGTAAGATCACAATCTAGTGAAAGGGTTCCTTAGATTTTATTTAGTTGTTCAAGCAAACAATGATTAGAGCTTAAGATCAGAATCTAGTTAGTAGGTTCTTCAAGTTATATTTGTTCAAGCAAGCAACGATTGAATTCTCATAATTTACAGAGAAGGTTGCTTTTTTTGTTTTAAACTTTTAGTGTCTATTGATAGTTGACGATAGCCATTTCTGCAGCTTCAAAAGCCAACCCTCCAAGGAAGAAGATTTTGGCCGAAAGGAACGAGTCCCATGAAACGCATCATCAAGAGAGCCCAGATGTGGACACAAGGAGCAGTTTGAGTGCTGAATTTGGTGAAGATGATGAAAATGCTCCAGTTGATGACATGTCATCGAGGCCTTATGACCCATTAACAAATAAGTATCTTTGTCCAAGACCTACATTCCTCCGCTATAAGCCTAACAGGCGACGGGAGATTTTCGTTCAAAAGGAAGATGAATTGGAAGAAGCTAATGAACGTGTAAGTAATGGTGAAATCGGTTCATTTGAGTGCAAAGAAAGCATGAATGTTTATGGAGATGTGAGCAGTTATTGTGGTTCTTTGGATAATAGTTATCCGGAAGAAGAAGTGAGTGAAGAAAGTGGAGACAGTGATGGTAGCGACGACGAGTTTGAAGATGTTGAGATTGAGAAAGGTTGGAATTTCAAAGGGGTACTGAAATTTTTGCTTATGGTGGCTGTTTTTGTGATGTCCACTTCATACATTTCTTCAATGAATTCTCCTACACCTTCACGAGTTGTACGAGTAGTTTCTGGTTTCAAGGATGGTTACCACATGGTTTATGATCATGTACATGGATTTGTGAAGGACCTTGAGGTTTCAGACTACTTCTTCAATGGAAGAGAAGGAAAATTTCTGGTTTATGCAGATAATGAAGGAAATAGGGAAGAAGATGCAATAGAAAATGTTATGGTGGGAGGAGTAGATAATAGTGGCAAGTTGAATGAAATGACAGGAATAGATGAATTTGAAGAAAGTGTTGAATGCAGAGGAATTGTTTCTCAGGAGATTAAAGAACATGAAGATGGGGAAGTAGTTGATAATCCAGGTGATATCGCGGAGCAATTTGAAGAAAGTGGAGCCACCATTCTTGGAATGGCGAAAACAGAAAAACTTGCTGATAAGTGTGAACTGGAATCTGAATTTCCAGTGACAGAAGCTGTTCAAGCCTTTGAAACACCATTCATGGTTGATGGAGTTATTAGCGAAGGTCTGGAATCTAGTTTTACTGATACTCACGAAAGTGAAAATGAGGTTGCAAGTGAGTTGGCTGCAACAGGCGGTATCACCAATGAATATAAAGACTACGAGTTTCAAATTGATGAAGCTGAAGGGAGTCAAGAGAAACGGCTTACAAAATCTGTTGTTGGGTTTTCGATATTGTGTTCAATAATTCCATTGTTGGCTTTGTTGGTTTTCCACTTCAAGAGGAAGAGACATGCTGTGGATGATGAAGCTACTCCTGTTCTTGAGCCAGTGATGTCAGAGAAAGGCATTTCACTTTCAGAGCATGTTAAAGAAGACCATCGACAGAATGAGCATCCTTTATCGATGCCAATTTCAAGGTCTTTGATCAATTCAATGGAAGAAGATTCTAAAGAGATGTCCCAAGTCCGTGCACCCTCAGTTCAGTTGCTAGGAGAATTTGAGGTGGAAGAAATGAGCAGCACCCTATGGAGCCATCCAATGAAAAACAGAACGATTGAGAGTGAAGTGAGCAGCTATTCTGGCTCTTTGGAGAAGCAAATGGGTAGTAAGGCTCAACAGTTGGTTCCAGCTCATGACCTGAAAGATTTCTCAGAGATCTCAACCACACACTCTCCTTCACACGGAAGAATCACTAACAAGAATAAAAAAGTGAAGAAACAGGTCTGCAGGAATCTTGTGGTCTTTTTCTCATTTAGGAAAACTGTGATGCAGTTCATTTATCTTCGTGGAATGCTTGTTTTGTTTATGTCTTCAATGCAATTGTCTTTGAATCTGAACATTGGTAGGTTAATTGCATCAGATAAAACATCAACAATTAGTAGGAACAGGATTAGCTCTATACAAGTTTTATACTCTTCATTGTCGAGATCAGGGTTTGACTGTTGATTGAGGTTTAAGTTTGCTAGCTTTTACCACCAAAGGCTAACACATGTTTGCTTCCTGGTGTCTTTTGTTTTCTAGGAGGAAGAAGATGGAGAAGCTGTAAAGAATGTAGTAACAACTCCGGTTAGACGATCGACCCGAATCCGCAATCGATCAGCTCTTTCTCCATGAAGCATCATCATGTCTATGATTTTCATTTGATTGAACCAGCTCATTCAACTGAAAGTAGTCTAGCCTAAATTAATCTGTATTTATGACTTAGAAACTGAGTCTTGTAAGATTCGAAATCTGAATCTCTCTACTCTTTATCATCAAGAACATAATATCTTTATTTCCTCGAATTATTTACCACGGTAGGAATTGATTCTTAGAAGAATTGAATTATTGATCAACAACATCATGTCCATATCTTTCTGACTGAACTTTTGTTTGTTCCTTTTGTTTTGCCTGTGCTCTTGAACCTGTGTCCCACATTACTTAATCTTACACGAGTAGGCTTTCGAACATAATCTTACATGAAGATCATTCTTGTTGAATGGAGTGGTATACAACTCATTTAAACGTTTTTCTTTCCCAACATACGTACTTCAAACACTATATAATACATGAATGTAATGGACATGGAGTGGATTCCACTTGCACTTGTAGATAGTGACTGGAAACTGGAGATAAAGCATTCAAGGGGGTCTTCTACATATCCTTGAAGAAGCAAAATTTCTGATTTGGTAGTCAAACCCTAGATGCCCAGTTGATAAAATTATTCGTGCATCAAGGAATGCAACCATTGTTTGTGTAGTTGCTAGGATTCTTTTAATGTGTTACTAACTAAAAAAAGTTATTTGGTTGAAGATTAGTGGGTGTTAAAAAATAGTAATTTCAAAATATATTTTGAAAATAAAAATTTCTACTAGCTGTTAGCTATATAGTTGGTCCTGTTAACTATTTTTATTTTAGTAATTAGACTGATATATGTAATATAATTTGATGAGATCAAAATTTCTTCCTCTTTTAAGATAATTATACTACAATTTCTATTTTTTATAAAACTTTTTAAAAAGTTAAAATTAATTACTTAAGGATAATTATACAATCATTTTACTTGAATATTTAATTTGATAGTTTATAATAAATTTTAAATAATTAAATATCTATTTTTAAATCAATTGAAAAATAATAAATTTTTTTATAAGTTGTAAAACCTTTTAAAGTTACTTTAATATGTACAAATTTTATAGAATTGATTTAAAATGAATATGAAAAACTTACCACCACTTGAATGATATAAAAAAACTTCTAAGATAATGTTAAGAAATCTAGAAAGATTTAAGATTTGCATATGATCCTTGTCCCTTTTTCTTTCATATCATTGATCCTAGATCTATAATTCTTGAATTCTAGTGTAAAGAAAGGTGAATGTTAAAGAAAAGAAAAAGATCCAACATTATTTCCATGTTGTTGAATAAGCAAAATTTGAAGTATGATCTGCATCAAATGAAGCTTCTTATTACCATTATCTGCAATGTAAAAGAAAAACTCTCTTATATATTACTATCATCTACACACTCGACAAAAATAATTTGGTTTTACATCATTCCTTCCAACAAAACTTTGTGATCAGAACTTCTTTTGCACAGGAATTGGAGGTCTGTTATTGTTTAAGAAGCTGCCTCTTCTAGCAGGAAATGACATAGATGGAAGAGAGCCTTTTGAGACCTTTGATATGGTATGCGTAGGAAGAGTGTAGGGTTTGTACGCTTCTAAGCCTTTCGCACAGCTCTTGGACCCCTTCATTTTCCTTCTGTAGGGAGTTTCCTTCTTGGTAAGGTCTTCAATACTCGTGACTCTTGATAGAGATGTGAAAGACTGAGACTTGCCTTCATAGTACTTGGAAAGTCCTCTTCTGCAAATAACATCAGAAACTCTTTTTCAGTCTGCAGAAACAGCAAACGACAGGAAGGATCATGAAACTTTGTTCCCCAAAACGAAGTCTAGTCTAGATTCTGTCCTTTTCTTTTTCTTTTTTTCTTCTTTTTTTCGTTCATCAACTCTTATAGATGATAATCCCAAAAGCTCTTAGAAGCATCAGACAAAAATGTTTAAGATATGATGAAATCAGGCTACAAAACTCAGAAGAAGATTAACTCTCTTACAAAGTATGTTATCTATAGCAGTAACTTACTTGATGGGTAGATTGGACATGAGCTCAGACAATTCATATAAGGGACCATTAGAATTTGATGAAGAACATCCACTTGATGATGATGATGATGCATCATCTATCGTGTCTGAAGAAGAGGTTGAACCTAAGCTAGTAGTTGAACTGTCAGGAGATGGTCCGTTATAGTTTTCTTCATCATTATCGTGCATGATCATCCATTGCTCATGGCTTGCATGCCCTTTGTGTTCTGGAGCTTCAACCATTTCTCCTTCACCTTCTCCTATCCTGAAGAGCATCTTCTCTGACCCAGAAAATGGAACTGCATAAACTTATGAACTGGAGGTCTCCTTCAAAGATCTCTTTATATATATGCAATAATGAACATGCACCTGTAAAGCCTACATGGATTAGGTTGATAGCTCATTAAGGAAATTATATCCATAACAGCTAGTGATACTTTTTTTCCCCTCCAAATAAAGGAATATTCACTTATTTATTTATTTAAACCTTGCCCACGGTTTTGACTCGAGAAACCAAGATGAAGAAAATTGATTAAATAAGTAAAGATAAAGTTGATAATTTTGACATGATTCCTTGTTTCAAGTATTGAATGATAACATGGAGACACTTGGCTTAAATTGCATGGAGAATCCATGCACTCTAGCTTGGGATGCCATACTGGGTTGAGGTCGTTTTCATAACTCAGCTTTGACATATTTTTCTCATTTGCCTTATCCTCAGATTCGATATTATCTCCTCTTATGGTTTTGAATTGTCTGCTGTCCAAGCAAAGGATAAGCTTTTATAAATTTTGAACCTATCCTTGTTGAGTCCTTATCAAAATGAAGAGATAGGAGTACAAATTCTATGTTTTTTTTTTGTTGCCAATTTTGGGTCAACATGTTCTCCCATATGTAGAAAATTGACAAAAAATAAAAAATTTAAATGGTTTCATTTGTCTTAAGACCAATCATACTCAACTTTTTTCTTTTCTTTAATTTGTATTGAATTGACTATATCGTCAATTAGGTGGTGATATTAATATAATAATCACCAAAAATATAAGATAATCAGATTAATTCCCTAAAATTATTTACTAAAATTTATCCTGTTATTTGGTTTTATAAGTCGTAACCCCAAATAAATTTTTTATTTAATTTGCATTGCATTGACTATATGTCCAATGACTAAAAGTTATGATCGGTTCAATAAAAAAAAATTTAAATAGTCTAATTTTTTAGTCCAATTTTTAACTTTTTAGTTCAATTTATTTTAATAAATCTTTTTTTTGTTAAAACTCAATCAATTTATTAATTAATCAGTCAATTTTCATAACTTAATAAGTTATTATAAACCAAAATAAATCAATTAATTTTTATTTAACAAATTTTTTCAATCAACCTTCAAATTTTTAAATAAGAACATTCTATTTCAATCACATTTGAACTTTTTAAACTTTAAATTTCTTATCTTATCAGTTTAATTTTCGGTCTGTTTTTAAAATATTAATAATATCAATCAATTAATTTCTTACAATTATTGACTAAAATCAGTCACAAAGAAGACTTTTTTTTTTGGTCCAACAAATGATAAAATATTCGAGTTGGTTTATGCAATTGGATGCATATCCTAACAAGTAGAAGACAATAACAAGACAAAATACTAATTTAGATATGTTAATTATGACCAAGGAGGTGCCTGCCTCACCTTATTAGTTAGGTAAGAGCAAAACCAAGGGGCTCCACTACACACAAAACTATATTATTAGGAAAAACATCTCTTCTTGTTAACCTTATCACCATATATATATAAGATTTATATGTTTAGGTCAAGCAATCTTCGTAGCTTTTAGACCTCAAGAGCTGAGCTACTCTCATACGCAACATTACATGTCCCTCAATAATGCAACAACACGAAACGTGATTGTCTCCTCACTCAAAAAAATAAAAAAATAGACTTATATAATTTGTAACCATATAAGATATATCCTGATGTGTATGTATATATTATATTTAAATATTAAATGAATTCCATTAGTTATTATTTTATTCATTAATATTACATAATTGTTTATTTTATTTAGTAAGATTTATTTATTTATTCTAAATAACAAATTTTAACTGGAAGGAGGAATTAATTATTAGTTGCATAGATAATGCTTTTATTTATTGTGGATATTCGACACATTTGTTTTGGTATCTAAGAGGATATAGTCTTAATGAGAGGGAAAAACATGACTTGTTGCTCTCGTAACTTCTAAGGGATGATAATAAAATGAATTCATCCTCCGAGATAAGGAGTTGATTTGCAATTAATGCTTGTTCGGATGAGTTTTTGGGAGATCAATAAATACTTTTTTTTACTACAAAAATATTTTTAAAGAAAAAAAGGTATTTAGCTGTAAAATAAAAAAATATTTCTTTAATAGATACGATTTTTTTGACAGTCAAAATTTAATCTTTTAAGAAACTCAAATTTGAAGCTTCTAAAAAAAGCCTCTCAAATGACTTTTTTAGATAGATTTTTCAGATCAATTAATGAGCTTATTTTTTGTCCTTTTTACTCTTATGTCTTACACATAATTTTCACAATATCCACGAGCTCATCTTTCCATTTATTATGTATTTAACGATTTACTCAACTTGAATATTTATTTTGAGATTTTTATAATATTATTTGACTTTTTATGTATTTTAATATTTATTTTTAATGTTAGTTTACTTATGTTATAATTCATATAAAAGATTTTGTTAGATATATTTTCATTTATATTCCATATGGTTTAAAATTATATAATAATTAATATATTGTACTTTGTATATTATTTAATATACTTTAAATAATATTTATACTTTAAATAATTTTTATTACAAAATAAAATATGCTTAAAATTAAAAGTAATTTTTATTTTTATGTTACCAAACAGTCTAAAAAAGATCTTTTTTAAATGACAGTGAAACAATCAACTGACTTTTTAAAAATATTTTTCTAAAAAAGATATACAGAACAAAATTCTACTGATAAAAGCTCTACTAATATAAGCCAACCAAACATAAGCTTAACCTTCAACAAGTGAAAGATAATCTTTATTACTTTTCTTTTGTTGTATCCCAAATTTGGATCAAAATTAGAAAAGATTTTTGACCTAATAATGTTTTCAATTTTTCATAAGAGCATCGAGAGAAAAAAAGGAGATGGTGATGTGAAATGCCTGCCAAGGAAATCGACTTTAGATTATAGGTCACCTAAAAAAGAAGTGATAAGATGATGAAATTAATGGAATTTGATGGGCAAGTTAGTCTCCACCACATCAATTTAGGGTTGGCCTTAGCCTCCCAATCTTATCCTATACCAATGTACTTAGACTCTTCAATCAAATGGGCCCCATCAAGTCTCGTAAAGTTTAGTAAATTGATAAAAAAGGGAATGGTACAATGTCTGATTAGGTCAAAACCAATCTTAAGGCGACAAGTGTGACCATATTTTCTATGGTGTCTTAACATCTAACTACTACTTTGCTTCCCGACCAGCACACATATGTCATTATATGCATCCCATGTAGACACACCCATGAATCTAAGCATGTTTGCAAAATTTGAAACCAATGAACTTAGCATTTAATAGTGTTTGTTCATTAGGCAAATGAGATACAAGATCTATTTTGGGAAAAATGTGTCTTATCATCAATACTATTGGATGAAATAATATTTGAAAAAAAAAACTCTCCAACCCTAATTTTTAATAAGATTTAGGGGGTGCTTACTTGGGAATAATAGAAAATAAAGTACGGGTATGGAATAAAAACTCTGTATTTAGAATCAACAACAGTAACACTTTCATTCCTCCATTTTCAACAATACTCTATTTCTCTAGATTTTCAGAAAAATAGGATTCATTGTTGGTTAATACTTCAACCTCTTTATTATTATACTGTATTTAATGGGACTAGGTAGTAGTATTCCTCAAAAAGTCAAATTGATCTATTATGAAATCGGTTCTGGCGTGGGTTGGTGTTAGGTCCAATTTCTAAACCAATGTTGTGTGGTGCCATTTGTTTAGGCACTGATCTAGGTTGGGCCTCCATGCATTATTTTGAAAAGAGTACACATACCTACCTATGTACTTTCAACTTTGACGATCATATGATTCATTTTTTCTTATATGCTGACTGACACCTGACCATATAAATGTGGAATTAGAACTACAAAATAGATCAATTTTATCTAAAAGTTAAAAGGTTTTGAGTTTAATGACCAAGGTCAGATTCGGATATTAAGGCACAAATGACTTGGATTTGGTATTAATTTGGTGTTTATCTAATGTAGCATTATATTTGTACTTTTATTGCAATGATTAACCCTAAAATTTTCAAATTTTAAGTTTCATCTAAATCCTGCAGACCCATTATCAACGAAAAAGAATCAATCTTCGGAGCATTTGTGTACTCAAAACCTCTGCAGAACAAAAGTTGAAGCTCTGATACAAGTTTTGTGCATACAAATACTAATGGTTTCAAACATCAGCCTACCGATTAAACCGTTTTTTGTGCTTCTTCTTTTGGGGAAGAACGCAATAAAAAAAGAACCAAAAAACAGAATCTTTATGAAAACTGAGATCAAGAAAAGGCCTTATTTTTGGAGTGTTGGGAAGATGATTGTTGAAAGAATTCAACGGTGGAAGATGAATCACAACTGCCCATCTTCCCAGATACTTAGTATAGCAGGGAACTCTTTCGGATTTAAGTGCACTGTTCATAGCACATCGCCGATACACACCATCCCTGCGTTTTCTTCTACTTAATCTTTGAAACAAACATATAATTCAGTAAAATAAAAAAAATACCCAGACCTTTAAAAAGCTGATCAAAGAGAATGGGGAACGAAACTGTAACAGGAGGTGCCGGATATGTGTGGCGGCTGCTCTTATATAACGTAGAGACTATGCGAGTGTTCTAAGGGTTAGGGTTAGGGTTTTAAATGGAGACAGACGCCAATCGACTATGGGCTAAGCCCTAATTTGAATGTTGAGTTGGGGCCTAAGCTTTTATGGAATTTGAGTTTTTTTTTTTCACTATTTCATGTGGATCATTTATATTATATTCAAAAAGTGATTATTTATTTCATTAATACATACATAATGTCAGCATATAACGGATGTGTAGATATTTGAAATAATTGAAGTTTAAAGATATATTCTATTTCAAATTCAAAATTTACTTAATTCTATAATTTAATATTAAAATTTTAATTTATTACAAATACAACCTATATTCAATTTTTACATAAATTGACATTTCTAGTTTAAATAATATATAGAATTTCAATAAACTACAATTTTAGAATTTTATAATTTCATAATTATCCTCGACAATAACAAATGAATGATTGATTTTTTTCTTTTTATTTATTTTAATTAAAAGTACAACCATTTAGTTATTATAATTTTTACGTTAATAAACTAATATTTAATTGATTTTACATTTATAATTAGAATTGTAGAATTAGCGACCCCTTGGAATGGAATGAAATAAACATTTTCACATCACCAAGTCCAGTTGTTGAGAACAAATACATCTTTCAGAAGCATAGAAGCATACAGTAGCAGCGATAAGAATAACAATATGCAGTAACAGTTCAGCAAAAATACGGAACTTGGAGAAGTTCATGGCTTTATCCCAACCAAATAGAGAGAGACTGTTTCAGAAGCCTATCGTCTAAAAGTTGTGTGCTACCCTTCTATTTGGTATACAAGAATTTCAAAACACAAAAATTATCATCCTTGTATTCATAAAATCCAATATGTTTGTACTTTTGACATGTCATTCGCAGCAAAGCGTGTTTAAGGGAAATCTCAATACAGAAAAATCATGACATGGAGGGAATCAAATAAAAAAGCTGACCCTGTGACTGAAGAGAAAAAGAAACAAAGCAAAACCACTCTCTTATCTTGATGATGTTGTTTTCCAGCAAAACAGCTACTGCCAGTTCCCTGCCAAATGCAAGCCGAAACGAATAATAAGTATATAGCAACTCCATTGTTGCAGCAAGCCTATAGACCCTGATCGGTCAGATAGTCGCCCAGCCTCTCAACAATCATATTGCACTGTCCGGGAGTCAACGGTTCGTCATATATACCAAAAACAAGAGCTTGACCGGTTTTCTTTACGGTGACGCCGCCGGCACCCTGATGAATGAATCAAAGGAGTAGCTTAAATTATGCATCACATATGAAACTCTGTCAATTCATGGTATCTGTCAATTCTAAGTTAAGTTTCAGTCTTCTAGAAATCAAGGTAAAGAAGTTCAGTATCGCAATCAGAAGATTATATTATTAGGTCCTAAGAGGGTCCAACAGAGGGAGTGGAGCTCACAATATATATTATTGAAACACCCAACTACAGGGGACACATCTCTATAAGACTTCATCAAAACAGACAGCCTGTCATCGAAGTGTTGCTTTTCTGTCGCCAGGGAATCAATGTAATAGAAAATCATAGCAAAAAGTGATAAATAACTTTTAGTTGATAAAAAAAAAGTGATTTGCATTGCTTTCCTGTTATTTGAATAGTAAAAGGGGATTTTAGGTTGCCAACTTAATGACTTCAAACCCAAAAATGTATAAGCAAGGACCTTAGATTGCGTTTCCCTTTAATGCTGAATCTGGCATATAGTAATGATTTCATATAAATCATTCTTAGATGATCCGCACGGTAAGAATATGTATCACAGACTTGGTACTGAAATTTCGACATGGACACGTAGCTTGCAGGAATAATCTGACAGCTAGTTACCTTCTTTCCACGAATTACAGCTCCAGGCTCTCCCTGGATCACCATATACTTAGAGCCACCAAAGTGCAACCCAGTTGGGGCAAGAGATCCAGGTTCTTCAAAATCTTTCATGATGGCAGAAATCTCCTCAGGCTTAAACTGTAAATGAACCACACAGGAATCTTATAGTCAGTAACAAGCAAATCAAAACCAAAATCACTTATCGCTCTTCATTCCTTGTTATCTTCCCCTCTCCAACCCCATAATGTAGGCTTATGACCATAATTTATGAATCAACGTAAGACTCCATATTGTACTCTGATGAATGATATTTGCATGTAAGTTTCAAAGAAGCCAAAGAATACGACAACAGGCATGGTGTACAGGCCTAAGCAATAGTTCCAACATTCAACAAGAACTATACTTTGAACATAATGTAAACATGAAATTGCAGCTAGAGAGCTTCCAAATTTGGGAATTTGATCAGGACTTATAGCTAAAATTGGAGCTTTCCCAGGAACACGTATCTATTGTGTTCTGTGTACTCAAACTATAAGTTTTCAATTTGAAGCCAGCTCAACATTGTACCACGAAAATGAATTGTAAAATGGAAAACAATCTACAAGGAATCAACCAAACTAGTCCATCTAAAGTAAGCAAAATGGGAACGGTTGATTTTCCGGTACTTAAGGGAACAAAAAAGAAAGAAAAATACCCAATAATCAGATCCAAAAGAAGTTTGAATCTTTATCACCAATTCCAAAAATGTTATTAAAAACAAAGAGATCCAGAGAGAATAGAATGGGGCAGACCGGAGGGAAATTGGAGCTTTGCGCCCAGACGATGCCATCGTGGCCGAGAATGGCGGCTGCCCTGAGACGGTGGCCGTCGATGTCACACATAAGGTGGTCATCGACATAAGTTTGCCACGACATTGGCGTAAGGAGGATCAAATGTCAGTGTAAACTTTCGATATTTGTTACTATACTTGAGATCCTCTGGTTCAAAGAAGAGCTTTATTTATATGGTGTGTGCAGTATCAGCTGGGGCCACTGGAAGGTGGGATCGATGATGGTGGTCTCTGAGACTTGATCGGATCTGGACCCTTCATTTCTGTTGTTTGCAGCAGCATGAGCGAATGAGTGCCGTTCACGTTCACTTATGTTTTGTTGGGTTGCATTTCGGTGTGTGCGTGTTCACTGAACCTAGTTTTAATATGTTTGAGCTCAATTGTAAAAAAAAAAAGGAGGCATGATTAACATTTTAAATCTTAAAATTTAATGATTAAAAAATTCAATCAGCTCTATTTATTCAAATGTAAAAACCTTAATTTATCTAACTTTTTAGTTAAATTTTTAGTTGTTTGGTTCAATTTACTATAATAACTCTTGTCATTAAAAATTAATCAATTAATTAATTAATCAATTTTTATAAATGAATTAATTCTTATAAAACAAAATAAATCAATTAATTTTCATTTAAAATTTTTTAATTAAAGTTTAAGATTTTCAATTGATAAGAATAATCTTTTTTTTTTGAAGCTAAACAAATTCATATTAAAAGAAAAAACGAGAAAAACCAAAACCAAAGAACCAACTAAACCCAAGCTAATAGGCTTATCCTATACACCGGACCTAAGCTTCTTCAGAATTGATCACAACCACAGAAGATTCAGTACGAATAATCGAAAAGATACTGCTAGGAATAGTATCCCAATCAAGACGGTCTAAAATTATGTAATTTTATTTAATCTTTAGCTGGTTTTATGACGATCTAATATAATTAAACTTTTTAAACTTTAAATATCTCATTTTATCAATTTAACTATCGATCTGATTTTTAAAACATTAATAAAACTTAGTTTACATTTGATATAAATTATTATCACATTTGAACTTGATTCAAACGTTAAAATTAATTTGAAATGTAATTTCATTTAATATATAATATTATTTATATATAAATAAATTTTAATCGAATTTGTAAATGAAGAATTAACTGACATAAATAAATCAACTTTATAATTCTATATTACTAATCTTAAACTTAAATTACTATTCAATATTTGTAGTTAAAATAAGGTAAAAATTTTATTGGAATATTTTTCTTAATATAATTTATTAGATCAAATTGAGGTTTATTAATTAATTAAATCCAAGCTCATCAAATTCAATCACTCTATGATTTGGTAATGGTAGATTAACATTCCCAAGTCAGAAGATGAAGAAAGAAAAACAATCAACTAATCGATCTTCACTGTACCAAAAATCATCATTTCATACTTTCTAATCTCTCAAATTATGAACGGATTACACTTAATAATCAGTTAAACACAATTAAAGTAATCAACTGATGTAGTACATTGGATCAGGCAGCTTGAAAGTGCGATTGCCAGTGTTAGTCCCAAGGACATCACTCCACTGATCACCTATATTCCCTATGATCCTGTATCCCTCCTCCTCAAGCTTTCCTCTTTCGTTTGATTTATAAAACGCTGACGTTTTCTCTGAATAGGACGAGCCTCTGAAGCATTATATGGTCAAAAAATGGTAAAGAGGATATGTCAAATTATATTATTTATTGGAACTATGTTATTTATAATAATATTTTTCATTAATGTTCTCTTTTTAAGTAAATCGATCATTTGATAAGAGTTACTTACTTTAGAATAAGCTTCTCCCAAGTGTAGTAGCCGACATGCTCGAGATTGGCTGCTGTGGCACTTCTGTGGTCTTCAGTTCTTCCAGTTAAGAAGGCAACCTTAACCCCAAGAGACAGGAGCTTGCAGTAAAGCTTGAGAGACGCCGGCAATGCAGGTGCTTTGCCTCCGAGAACCCACTGGTTAAACGACGTTGGATTGTAGGGCTCCGACCTGATCTTTGATTTAACAGTCATACGTTGATTGAGGAGACAAATTGTATGATTGAATATTCAAATATGTTAAACGTGAATGTATGGTTCAAAATGGCTTCCATTCTCTTTTGGAAAGGTATAACAAGTTTGATTAAATTAAGAGAATCAGATCGACTTAAATCGACTGATTTGATTAGTTATTGTGATTAACATTAAATTACAAATTTTGTTTGAATTATTCAAATTTTATATTAAAAAATCCTTATTAGTCTCAAATCAACATTTATTTTCTAATCGGATTAACGATAATCCACAAGCAAATGACGACTAAGTGCTTGTTTAGTTCAACTTTTAGAGACTCTAAAAGCACTTTTTTCTACCGCAAAAATTATTTTTGAAAAAAAATAGATATTTGACTGAAAACTTCCAAAACACTTTTGAAATAGAAATAAATGAAAAAATTAAAATACAATTTTAAAAAGTTAAAATTGGGAGCTTTTTCGAAAAGCTCAAATTTTAGCTTTTTCAGGAAACTATTTTGTAACTCACTCCTGTCACTTACGTTTATAATCGAAGGTCAACTGCGGACCGAGACATGAAAAAGAACAAGAACAAAGACAGCGAAGAAGAAGAACAAGAAGTAAGGGGAAAAGGGTATAAGGCTATAAGCTCAATCTCAGGCACATTAAAAGCTCAACCATACGGAAATCAACATTGTTTAGGCAGTGATCACAAGCAATGACACGTGTATAAACTTAAATAATCATGGCAAAGTTGTCGCCAGCATAACATGTAAGTTGTGACGTACGTACCCAAATCCATGAACGGCAAAGTAAGGTAAGTTTGATAAAGTTGTCTCATCCACGTCAAAGACCCACATATCTTTGCCGTCTCCGGCCAGCTCGAGGCTTTCAACATATGAAGTTGCCGCACCGGTGACGACCATTGAGTCGTCCCAGTACTGTTGGCCTAACATGTAGTGTCCTACATAACCAGCACACTGTTTTGGAATTGTCGTCCACTTAACAACATTGTTAGTTTCTACACCTAGTCGCCAACTCAGGCAATTTATGCCCTGAACATGCTGGCCAGCCATACCTGACCGTGGCCGGAGAAGGTGAATCTGGTTAGGCGTACTCATGAAAGAAGCATGGGAAGTTTCTAAGATGATTGCTCCAAGAAATAGGAGTTGCAATAACGCCATGTTGATATTGTATTCTATTTCTTTGGAGGAAAGTATAAGTTGGGACTTGGGAGGGTTGAGTTTTCTTCAATGTCCAAAGTTTTGGCTCTTTAAATAGGATTTGTCAGGTTATATGACCTTAGATTTGCCCTCAAATTACCTGTTTGCCACTTTATTTGAGCCTGCTGCTTGGTTCAAACTTGTGCTTGTGAGTTTACTGAATGGAATATCGGGAAACACAAAATCTACTTCAAAAAATCAGAATTCTGCGGCTGATGTTTGTGCTCGACCACAGCAGGTGGACAAAAAGTTGGATATGTCAGTATGGCAGGCAAGAAATGTATGATTTTGTTTAGAAATTGGGCTTCAAGCTGCTTGTGCCATGATGCTCCAAAAGAAAAGAAGTCAATTCTGAGCACCACATTATTCTTTTAATTCCTAGAACGGTAATTTCAATGCCCCAGTGATTTTGCTCAGCACCCTCGAATTCCATGTTTCACCTATATATACATACAAATGCTGAATGCATATGATCCTCCTGGTGTTTTATTACAGGCTGAACATTGGTATGTGCACCTCAGGAAACAGCTATAAAAACAAACATCCTCCTGGTGTCTTATTACAGGACGGACATTGGTATCTGCCCCTGAAGAGACATGTACACACGTAATTCACGTTCAGGATAGCTGTGGTGTGGGTTTGAACTGCGAATTCACTATTATTCTTAAGCATGCTATGGCCATTTTGTATAACCTTATTGCATTTAAAGTTATCAACAAGTACACTTTTGCAAGATCCACTGAATCCTTCGTGCAAGATTTTCCTGAAAAGAACCTCAGCCTGTAAATGGAGTCAAAAGTTGTGGATGCATAAAAAATCAAGTGCTCAAAACAGAATCTTATGTTAAAACTTTCGAGAGTTGATAAGAAACCACCAGCCTCTGTCGTTTCATCGTAGATGATGATGAAAGGGAAACCATGAATTTACAGCCAAATCTTGTCAAAAGAACCAAAAAAAAAAGGAAGAAAGAGGAAAGATACGATTGATATGAGGTCACAATGTCACATCTACAGTTTTGTTTGGTAAAGATCATGAAATAATAAAACAAGCCTCTTAATATGGACATAACTAAGTCCCAGAAACGTTAGACTATCATGTGCTTAAATAGTAAAAATTGATAGGCACTGGCAGCCATTGTTATAAACGAAGATGACGAATACAATACAATCGCGATCAGGCTATTTTAGTTTAAATCGACTCTTTCGAGTTTCAACTTGGGTTAAATTCAATCAAAATGCCAATCCTAGATGTGGATGGTATATTTTAAAAACAAATTTATAGTCTTCGTTCATGCAACTCTTGTTATATATTACATCTGTTTTATATGTATATTACATATATATGTTGAACTGTCATCTCTGCTTTTGCCAATCTGCAGATGTTGTAAAATAACAACAACAACAACGTCTCACTTCTTGAACTCGTTTTCTTGAAGAGATTTAAAAAGAAAGCACAAGATTTGAAGTGGAGGGAAAAGGCGACAGGCTCACATTTTGTTCGGGGTGCGCCATGGATTAGTACTTTTTTCTTCGACCTAGTTAAGAAAAGCAAGTTCTTAAAATAGCAGATTTCAATCCAAAAGATAGCCTACAAATTTTGTGGTCACTATGTGTGTATGCGTGTGTAATACAGTGAGAGTTCATTTATTTATGTGCGTCCTACATTTATTTCTTAAAAGAAAGGTGAGGGAGAGGAAAAGAGACTCTGCAAAATTTGTCTAGCCCGATCCAAAGTTAATATGTTTAGTTTGAATTGATCGAATCTTGAGTCAATTTTAAACTTTTTTTTTAAATTTCAAACTTCAAGCGGGGCTTAATTATAGTTTTTTAGTTTGATTAGGTCAAAACTAAAACAATTTCAAGTTAAATGATATTATTTTTAAGTTTTAAAAATTAAAAATATATATTAAATTATGTTTAACATATGATTTCAAGCCTCCTAAACTCAATCAAATTTAGGTTTGAATATAAAGTCAAAGTCATGATTGTTGAAATAATGATTCAAAGAAGATGAGGAAAATGAAGAGGAAGATATGCTAGCTGTTAGCGTGTTGTTTACTTAACGTTCAAGTTGTTAAAGTTTGGTAAGATAGCTTCCTATTTGTAAGTTAAGTTTATTATTTACTCAATGTTCATGTAAGCTCTATATAAAGAACAGTTAACTGATGAATAAAGCGAAGAGCACACTTATTTATTGATTCTACATCTTGTCTTCTTGCAATATTATTTCTAATATTGTGGTATCATAGCCAGGTTATAATTTAGGCTTCTAAGCACTCTTAGCAAAATGTCAATATGTCACTGTCACAAATTCCAGTGTTCAAAGGTGATTCCTATAAGTATTGGAGCATAAAGATGATAACACTTTTCAAATCCCAAGATCTTGTAGAAACAAGGCCCGATGAATCAACCATCGATGACACAATTAGCAAGGGAACAATAAAGAAGGATGTTAAAGCTCTATTCTTTATCTAACAAGGCATTGATGAGTTTATTTTCTCAAGGATAGCTGCAACGTCTATAGCCGAAAAGGCCTAAAACATACTTAAAATCGAGAATCAAGGCTCAGCAAAGGTGATAAATGTCAAACTTCAATCCCTTGGGAGAAATTTTGAAACTGTGGGTATGAAAAATGATGAGCAAGTTTACGCGTATCTTGCGAGTCTCTTGTATTGTTAGTCAGATGAGAACATACGGATACAAAATGGCTGATGAAACAATCGTGGCTAAGATCTTAAGAAGCTTGGCTCCAAAATTCAACCATGTCGTTGCTAACATTGAAGAATCAAAGGATCTCTATCAGCTAATGGTTGATGAGCTCATGGGCTCTTTGCAAGCTCGTGAGGTCATAATCAACAGAAATACAAATCAGGAAGAAGAAGAAGTGTTTCAGGTTCAAGGGGAGAAAGGAAGATCCTACCATAATAGAGGAAAAGGGAGACTTGGATAGACGGGCTGAGGACGTGGAAGGAATTCTTTGGTTCAATGCACTTGTTGCAAGAAAATTGGACACAAGGAGGAAGACTGTTCAAGCTAAATTTGATAAAGGAGAGATGATTATCTATTCATGACATATGTAAGTTCTCAAAGTTCTTCTAAAAAATCTGATTGCTTGATATTGCGTGCTCAAATCACTTAACAGAAGACAAAGACATGTCCTAGGAGTTGGATGAAAGTCAAAACTCTCAAGTGAGATTGGGAATGATAAATAAGTGCAGATTGTAGGAAAATGTATGTTAGGAGTTATGATTAATAGAAAGGAGAAGTTAATTAAAAATATTCACTACACTCCATGCTTAGCAAATAATTTAATTAGTGTTGGTCTATTAATTGAATCTGGATATAGAGTTATATTTGAGAAAAGAACTTGTGTAGTCAAAAAAGGATCGGCTAAGCCTTTATTACATGATAGAAAATAAAATGTTCCCTATTGATTTGCTTGCAAAACTCATGCTATGATAGTCATAAAGTTGATGAATTAGAAATGTGGCATCAACGTTATGGTCATCTTCACATTAAAAGATTACAATTGCTTGCAAATAAAGATATTGTGAAGGGCTTACCAAAGGTTTAAGAGCTGGAGCATATATGTGAAAGATGTGCACTTGACAAGCGAGCAAAGAGATCTTTTCTTCAAGGACAGTCTACAAGAGCTACAAAACATTGAAACTGGTTCATGCTGACATTTGTGGTCCAATGAGAAAGGAATCTCATGCTGGTAACAAGTATTTTATGCTTTTGATTGATGTTTATTCACGGATGAGTGGGATTTATTTTTTGAAGTTTAAATCTGAAGCTTTTGGGCACTTTAAAAGGTTCAAAACCTTAGGAGAAAATCAATGCAATGAGAAGTTGAAGACACTAAGGATAGATAGAGGAGGGGAATTCACATCCAAGGAATTTGTCAAGTTTTGTGAAGAACAAGGTATCAAGAGAGAGCTTATTGCTTCTGATACTCCTGAGCAAAATGGAATAACACATAACACAAGAACAAAACAGTAATGGAGATGGCTTGTTCCATGTTAAAAGCCAAGGACATGGAAAATGAGTTTTGGGGAGAAGACACGGCAACTGTAGTTTAACTACTTAAAATCTCACCAACAAAAGCCATATGGAACATGATTTCTTATCAAGCCTGTTCAAGTTCAAAACCATACAAGTTGTTTGATCCTGAAACCAAGAAGATAGTGGTTAGTTGAAATGTTTAGTTTGATGAAAAATTGAACTTCAAGGAAGCTATGTCAAAACAAGCTCCTATTTTGAATTCAGAATTATATGAAGAGAAGACAGAAGCAAGCAAGGAAGAATTTGAGGTTAAACCAACATCCTATAGCACTAGCGCAATCAATAGCCCAAAGTCTCCACCGAGCGAGACACTAAATGAATCAACTTAACTATAACGCCCCAAATTAGGGGTTAGCATATTAAGCAAATATAGTCCGATTTATGTTCTGTCTCTTTGACATTTTGGCAG
>JANTPM010000005.1:3766530-3778827 GCA_025434745.1 Erythroxylum divaricatum
AAATACCAGAATGGGATGAGAATTTAGGAGAAGAAAAGATGAGAAAAGCAAGGAGACAATCGATAACAATTTTCATATAGTGCCTTCTATAAAAGGTGGAGATCTTTCTCGAATTCCGTTAGCCTCCTGCTGACCTGGCACTCACACATAGTCATGCAATCTTCCAGGAATTCTTCTAGATCTTTTGCTTCTTCTTGGAGCTTGAGGTCCAACTATACCAGATCCATTGGGTGGCACTGAGTGAGGTTGGGCCTGGTTCACAACATTACTCCCCCCTGCAAGAACAACCTTGTCCTCAAGGTTCAAACTCGGGTACAATTGCTCCAATTTCTGCCTATCTTCCCATGTAGCAGCTGTGGCTGGGAAACCCTCCCATTGCACTAGCCATTGCTCAACTTGCAGGTTACCTTTTTGTAGCACTCGTTTGTCCAAAATCATAGTAGGGTGAAGCAACAAGGAAGAAGTAGAATCAACCATGTTCAAGGGGGTCACTTTTTGTTCAAGGCTGCCAATGCATTTTCCGAGTAACGAGACATGAAAAATGTGGTGAATACTGGCTGATTCCGGAAGCTCCGATTTGTAAGCCACTGTACCAATCCGCTATATGATCTTGTACGGACCAAAATAATGTCGACCCAGCTTATGATGACGCTGCAAGCGCAAACTGTTTTACCAAAAGGGTTGTAACTTGACGTATACCCAATCTCCAACAGCGAATTCCTCCTCCCTTCGATGACGATCAGCCAATAATTTCATGCGCCCTTGTGCCTTGCGCAGATTAGACTTGAGTGAGGCAAGTGTGAGATCGCGATCTACTAGCTGAGCTTCAACAATGGCATTAGAGGTGGAACCACGAATATAACGTGAAATTGTAGGTAGGGGTCGCCCGTACAACACCTCAAAAGGAGTTAATTGGGCTGCTGTCTGAAAAGCTGAGTTATACCAAAACTCCGCCCATGGAAGCATTTTCAGCCATTGCGAAGGGTTATCTGCGACATAACAACGCAAATACATTTCAACACACTTGTTAAGGGCTTCTGATTGACCGTCCGATTGGGGGTGGTAGGCAGTACTCATACTCAATGTTGTGCCTTGCAGGCGGTGCACCTCTCGCCAAAATTCGCTCATGAACCGAGCATCTCGATCAGTCATGATATCCATTGGAATGCCATGCAAACGAATGATTTCCTGCACAAACGCTGCAGCAACAGTCAGACTATTGAAATTTGGTGGTAGCCCTATGAAGTGCCCGTACTTGGATAAGCGGTCCACCACCACCATGATCACTGTTTTGTCCCCCGAAGTTGGTAACCCCGTAATAAAGTCCATTGAAATGCCCTCAAACACTTGGTCCGGCAAGGGTAATGGCTGCAGCAAACCCCCTGGACTAACTGTCATAGCCTTCATTTGTTGGCATATTTGGCAAGCAAGTACAAAGGCTTTCACATCTTTTCTCATGCCTTGCCAAAAGAAATTGGCTACAATACGATGAAAAGATCGAATGATACCTGAATGACCTCCGATGGCTGAAGAATGAAACTCATGAAGGAGCTGTTGTTTCAACGGAGAATCAGAAGGCAATACCAAACGATATTTATAAAAAAAGTAACCCTTCTCGGAAAGAAAAACCTGGTAAACACATCGGATCCCCACGAAGCTTGTGCTGAAAGTCTAATAACTCAGGATGTACCAGATTTGCAGCCTTGATATCTTGCACCACATCAAACTTCACCTGAGATAGGGCTAGAAATTGAGAAACTGGAACACGAGAAAGAGCATCTGCAGCAGCGTTGAATTTTCCCGGTCGATAAACTATCTCAAAATCGAAACCAATCAACTTACCGAGCCATTTCTGTTGTTTCAGAGTTTGTATGACTTGAGTCGACAAACTCTTCAAAGGCTGTTGGTCAGTAATAATCAAGAACTTCCGGCCGAGAAGATACTGCCGCCATTTCGCAACTGCTTGTGTTATAGCAAACATCTCGCGCTGGTAAGTAGATGCCTCCTGCATCCGACCACTAAGCTGTTGGCTGTAAAAAGCAATCGGATGATTCTCTTGAGATAAGACAGCACCGACTCCATATCCCGAAGCATCCGTTTCAACCACAAATAACTTAGAGAAATCCGGTAGTCTTAAGACTGGGGCTGAACTCAAGACTTGTTTCAACTGATCAAAGGCGCGAGCCGTAGATTCATCCCAATGAAAATTATCCTTTCGCAGCAAGTTGGTGAGTGGCCCAGTAATGGCCGCAAACCCCCGTATGAAGCGGCGATAATACCCGGCTAGACCTAAAAATCCCCGAACCGTCTTAACATTTGTAGGAGTAGGCCATTGTTGGATTGCAACAATCTTGTCAGGATCCACAGAAACTCCCTCAAAGGCAATGACGTGCCCCAGATAGCCAATGGTGGTCTGACCAAATAGACACTTTGATCGCTTAGCTACCAAGTGCTGTTCAAGCAACACAGTCAACACGGCCTGTAAATGTTGCAAATGATCCTCCCATGTGGCACTATAGACGAGAATGTCATCGAAGAATACGAGGACAAAGCGACGCAAAAATGGTCGGAACACTTTGGTCATGAGTCCTTGAAATGTGGAAGGGCCGTTGGTCAGGCCGAACGACATGACAAGAAACTCGAAGTGGCCATCATGGGTGCGAAAAGCTGTCTTGCTTTCGTCGCCCTCCCTGATTCGGACTTGGTGATACCCGGCGAGCAAGTCCAGCTTGGAAAAATATCGAGCACCATGAAGCTCATCGAAAAGCTCATCAATGGACGGAATCGGAAAACGATCCTTGATAGTTACCATGTTAAGAGCGCGATAATCAACGCAAAACTGCCAGGTTCCATCCTTCTTTCGGACCAGCAAAACAGGGGAAGAAAACGGGCTGTTACTGGGGCGGATCACACCCTCCTGCAGCATCTCTGAAACCAAACGCTCAATTTCATGTTTCTGAAAATGGGGATACCGATATGGTTTAACATTCACCGGACCCGAGTTGGGTAATAAATGAATAGCATGGTCACATTCACGTTGTGGAGGCAAGCCGTGTGGCTTTTGGAAAACGGCTGCAAATTGTGCCAACAGCGCCTCGACATCGGGGTGACACGACTGATCTAGCTGAACTGAGCAGGGAACCAAATCCAACCGAAAATACTCAGCAACGGCATGTGTCCAATGCAAACGAGTTAAGGCATTAAATTGAACCTGCTGCGCCGAAGGAGAAGAGGAACCCTTCCATGTCACTGATTTGCCATGATAGGTAAACTCAAACACGGATAAGCGATAATCCGTCAACACTGGTCCCAACGTCGCAAGCCACGCAACCCCCAAGACCATATCCCAACCCTGAATCGGCAAAACATAGAAATCCACTGATACTTCCTGACCCTGAATGAGCAGGGGAACCTGCGGAACCAATCCCGAGCATGGTAAACGGTCACCATTACCCACCAGAACAGAGAAACCCGATGTAGCAGTAATCGGCAATTTCAGAAACTGAGCAACCCGAGTCTGAACAAAATTGTGAGTCGAACCCCCATCCAATAAGACCTGAACTGGCTTCCTATGTACGGAACCGTGAAAATGCAAAGTTGACGCCGAGCAACCCCCTGCCAAGGCGTTATAAGAGATGGAGGACAAGGTACTATCCACCATCGTTGATTGACCCGGGGGACCTGGATCCGTCGAGAGTGGTGGAGAATCGGGGACATCAAACGGATCTGGAGGCTCCGAATCATCCTCGAGAAGTAAGAGATGTGGTTTGGACTTGCAACGGTGGTCCCAAGAGTACTTCTCATCACAGTGGTAACATAATCCCTGGGAACGGCGTTGAGCCGCCTCGGCTGGTGAGAGACGTCGGAAAGGAACGCGTGCGCCCCCAGGAAGAGTGGCGGTTGAAGCAGGCGGCGAAGCTTGGCCCGTCGACGCCGGAAGTTTCGACGTTGGCAACAACGGCGGTCTAGCATTTCCCAACGAAGGCCGAAATCCCCCTGTCCCTAGTTGAAGCCGCTACTCGTGCATCAGAGCTAAAGACATGGCCTCAGAAAGTGAAGTGGGCCTGTGGACCAGCACCGCATATTTAATATCAGGACGTAGGCTCGAAATGAAACAATGGGTCAAGAACAGGGCGGGAAGAAACACAGTCCGATTAGTAACAGCCTCAAACTCTGCCCGATACTGGCTAACAGTCGACTTCTGCTGGAGTTTAGCCAACAAACCCTCCGGCTGTTCCAACTCGACTGGACTGAAACGCTGAACAAGAGCCTCTGTGAACGCCGCCCAAGAATGCAATTGATGATTACGATGCATCCAATCGTACCAATCAGCTGCGGCTTCATCAAAATAGAAGGACGAGATGGTGATGCGATCATCCACGTTGATTCGGTAAAACTCAAAATAGCGATCAGCATGCATAACCCATCGTTCAGGATTCGAACCCGAGAAACGAGCCAACTGCACTGGAGCGGGTTTGTGACTGCCAAATGTAGAAGGGTGCGCAGAATGACCGGAACCACTCGAACCCACATAGGGATCCGTCGTCGACCCCACATGCTTCTGAGTTTGCAAAGACGATAAGCGGCCCAGAACCTCCTGCCAAGCGCGCTTCTGATCCTCCAACGTGGATTTGATTTCAGCTAACTCCCCACGAAACGACTCCTGTGACTCCTGCAAAGCTTTGATGGATTCATCCATTACGCAAAACCGAGTCTGATGCTCTCCCATCTATGGAGAGATCAATGAAAGCACCAATGTTAGGTGTTGTACTGGAAGAAGGGAAATGGACGCAATAGCAACTCGACTAAATGGCCAAACAGGCACTTATGTATTAATCAATGCATGAATTACAAGTATAATTCTGCAGAAATACCAGAATGGGATGAGAATTTAGAAGAAAAGATGAGAAAAGCAAAAAAAGACATTTGATAACAATGTTCATAACCAATTCTGGTAATAATTTCTTCTATAAAAGGTGGAGATCCTCTTGAATTCCGTTAGTCCCCTTGCTGACCTGGCACTCCCACATAGTCATGCAATCTTCCAGGCATTCTTCTGGACCTTGTGCTTCTTCTTGGAGGTCCAACTACACCAGGTCCATTGGGTGGCACTGAGTGAGGTTGGGCTTGGTTCACAACAGTCTTTAAATTTCTTGCTTGGGAATGCTCAACTGTTTAAGTTATGCATGTAATACTGAATACTTCACTTGGGATTTGAGATATGGAAATGCTGAGGGTCATGTATTAACTTAATAAATTTGATTTAATTATTTAATATTAATTACTAATAATTTATTTTAGTTTATCTTATAATTACTTTAAAATTAAATAAATTTATAAAATAAAAATAAAATATAAAATATTTTTAATTAAACATTTTACAAATATCTTATTTGTTTTTTATTTTTAATAAAATATGATGAATTTCCAATTGATATTTTTAGTAAAAATTATATAAAAATATTAAAATTAAATTAATAGTTTAACTAATTTATCAAAATAATATACGTTCAATTTTTATTTAGAAATTTATATTGTAGTCTAAAAATTGTAAATATAACAAGAGATTGAAAGTGAAAATTAAAATGTATCTTAATTTTTATTCATTGTCATTTAATTTTGTCACTAAATTTGTTCCTTTTCATTAATACTTGATCAGTTCATTAAATCTCTCATTTAGTACGTAGATCTGAGTTTCGTATTCGATTCTACTTCTTCATTTTGTTTTTCCTCTTGACATGAATATGCTATACAATATGTTATGATTGATTGCTTTATAAATAGAGCTGAAATAGTTAAACTAGGGAACACTTAATAAGTACCTTATTAAAGAACATTTTAGTTTTCTTAACATGTTAAGTTTTCACCTTATCATATTAATCTCTCTCTCAAGAATTGGAAATATATCCTTTTTGGTGCTAGCTTGAATATTTTACTAGTTCTCAACTTTAGCGGCGAGCTTGATAAATCATTTAAGCGAAACTCAGATCTAGGAAGTCACGGGAACAAAAAAGAATCATTATTAATTAAAACTGAAGGGCAATTGGAAAGAGATACCATATCTAAATGTTTAGTGAAAATTGGATTTGAAACGTATTAAGTAATTTTCATGAATTTGTTTTATTAGCTTTTTCTATTTTAAATTTTCTGTTTACAAGATTTGATTAAGATTTTTTCATTTTATATGACGCAAAAATTAGATAAATATAATTTAATTAATATATTAATAATCTAACTAAATTATTTTTAATATATATTATTTTGAAACAAATTATTATAACAAAACAAATCTTTGTTGTATACCATACTAGTGATGTATACCACACTAATATTAAAAAAACAAAACAAATCGAACGGGTTTCTAAATTTCTAAATAAGAAAAATTTTATATAAATGAAATTTAATTGTCATCAACAAAATGGTTTTTGTAAATATTTATTAATAATGGTTAGTAAATATTATATAAAATATATTTAAAAAGTTGACTTCTAAATATATTTACTTATTATTAGTAATAAATTATAAATATATTTTTATTAATCAAATATGTTTTCAATTTTATTTTAAAAAGTATAATTTAAAAAAAAGCGGAAAAGTTCATGCTAAAAACAAAAGTAAAAAGAGTAGGATTTAGGATCTAGCTAATTAATAATGAAATTACGTAGGATAATAAAAAGTTAAGATCTTGCGCGATTGCGTATTATATTTAATAATATAGAAATTATAAATGAGTTAATAAGATGGTTCAATTCTTGTTAACATGTGTATTGTTATTAATAATAAACAAATTACAGAAATATAAATTATAATTGTTATACTATTATCATATTAAATCTACTACGTTTTATTTAAATAAATAATTTAATAACTAAATTATAGAAAATAATGTTTTATTATATATTTTAACTAATAGAATAATTAATTTGAAATTTATAGATTTTAAAGATATTCTATGCTTAAAACTATATTTATTGAATGTACTTTTTATTTTTTAAAATAATTGAAAGTAATTATAAAAATTTAATATAAATAATTTAATTATATTGATTATAACTCTTACCGAATGCGTTTCCTTGATATTCTTCAAATATAAAATATAAAATATAAATAAACTACATATATTTTTTAATTTTGTAACCAAACCGCTCGTGTAGGATGCTTGTGTTTTCTCCCAAATTTATGGTAGGCCTCATTATTATTATTGTTGTTGTTATTATTATTAAGTATTTAAATATATTAAGTACATATATATTAAGCCAGAATAAGATCATCCAACTTGGACGGACTAGGAAATCTAATAAAATTCTTCATACTCTAAATTAGGCCCAAAGAAATCACTTTAATTCATCATTCTTGTTTTTAGACCTAATAAAACAACCAAGTACCATTAGAAACATAAATAGAGAAAATTTCCACTTACTAGAGACAAGAACAAATATTATAAACATAAACTACAAGCTAAACAAAAAAAAAAGCATAAACATTAAACATTCAGTATATACAATTAAAGGTTCTATTACATATAAAATACAAAATTTATAATAGAAAACCCATAAGCCAACTTACGCTAACACCATTTTTTGCCAACTTTGAAACAAGTAAAGTAAATAATAAATTACTTGTTTATTGATCTCTACAATATATTCTTTACTAAAATATTATAACAACTTTACTTCATCAGTTTTTCCTTCTGTAAAGAGTTGATAATTTGTGAGAAGATATTGATCTGTTCATTCACAATGAAGAGCATATATACACGTTTACAAGAGGTTAGAGCAGATCCTAAATTGACGCTATAGCCTAAATTAAAGGATCTGATTTCCTATTACAATATTCTATTAAAGGATAATTACAACTAAATAAGGAATGTCAAAATATGTACTCTATCCTCACCCCGCAAGCTCATGATCAGGAACGAACATGCAGCTTGTCACGAAGAGTAAGAAAATGATGATTGCCCATAGCCTTTGTGAAGATATCAGCGATCTGGTCAAGAGACCATACATGCCGAACTATAAGAGCACCAGATGCAAGCTGTTCACGAACAAAGTGGTAATCGATTTTAATATGCTTAGCGCGCTGATGAAATACTGGATTGGCAGATAGAAACATGGCACTCATATTATCACATAGTAAAATAGGTGGCTGCTGAACAAGGATGGCCATTTCCTTTAATAATTGCTGTAACCAAATTAACTCAGCAGCGACAAAGGCAATGGCCCTGTATTCGGCTTCAGTGCTGGAGAGAGCTACGACTTTCTACTTGCGAGAAGACCAACTGATAAGGTTACCACCAAAATAAATAGCAAAGCCATGCTGTGATCTGCAGTCATCAGGATCAGAAGCCCAACCAGCATCAGAGAAGGCGACAAGACGAGAATCACGGGCTTTTTGAAGTACTAAGCCAGATGATATTGTGCCTTTCAAATAGCGCAAAATACGCTTTACGGCGCACCAATGAGTTGTAGTGGGACTGTGCATGAATTGGCAAACTCTGTTGACAGCATAGGAGATCTCAGGTCTCGTGATAGTAACATATTGTAAGGCACCGACAACGCTCCTGTATAAAGCCGGATCAGGAAGAGGATCACCAGAAGCGACAAGACGTGATCCAGGTTCAGCTGGCGAGGAAATCAGCCGAGCCCCAGACATGTTACTGTGCTCAAGAATGTCACATATGTATTTCTGCTGGGAAAGCTGAATAGCGGATCCTGTATGAGAAACTTCAATGCCCAAAAAATAATGTAAATGGCCAAGATCTTTTAGTGAGAATTCCCGATTGAGAAGTTGAACAAACTCATCAATGAAGACAGCATGAGAGCCAGTAATAATGAGATCATCAACATAAATAAGTACATATACCACATGAGAGCCATTCTTCTTAATGAAGAGAGAAGGATCGGAAACACAAGCCTGAAATCCATGATGAAGAAGAGAGCCAGTGAGCTTGTGAAACCAAGCTCGAGGAGCCTGTTTGAGACCATACAAGGCCTTACGAAGCTTACATACATGAGTAGGTCTATCCGGAGCCACAAATCCTTGCGGTTGATCCATAAAGACTATCTCTGCAAGATCGCCATTCAAAAAGGCATTATTAACATCAACTTGACGAAGAGACCAACCATTAGTTATAGCTAGGCTCAAAACAAGAAGAATAGTAGTGGGCTTCACAACAGGACTAAACGTATCAAAGTAATCAACCCAAGCCTCTTGATTGAAGCCTTTTGCAACTAGGCGAGCCTTATAGCGATCAATACTTCCATCAGACTTCCTTTTGACCCTGTAAACCCACTTACAACCAACAGCGTTAGCTCCCAAAGGACGAGGTACTAATTCCCAAGTCCCATTTTTTATTAGAGCATCAAATTCAAGCTACATCGCATGCTACCAGTTGGGGTTCTTGGATGCTTGATGGAAGAATTTGGGTTCAATTGAGGCCGTTAGGGCAACAGGTAATGGGTATTTTGTGGTGATGAGGGCTTTTGGCTTAAGAAAGTGGGTAGAGGACCGAGTTACCATCAAATGAGTGGAGTTATCCGGTGGCCGAAACCAGGAGGGTGCATTCGGGTAAGGTAGAGGAGGAGATGGTGGTTGGGACATCGCCGGGACTAGTGGAGATGAAAGAGGGACAGATTATGGGATGTTGAGTGAGGGATGACCATCTCTCGTCTCCAACAAGGACGACGATGACTCTGACAAGGGGGAGGCTGACGCACTTGAATGACTCGATAAGGGAGACCCTGAACTAGACGTAGAACTCAAATGTTGCTCCCCTGAACCCGTGGACGCAGGAAGTGAAGGTTGAGATACTTGAGCTGCTTGTTGGAGCAGCGACAATGGAATGGGACCTGTAGAGTGTGGGTCGGGTGACTCGGGAGAAGAGGAAAAGCTAGGGTAGGGAAACACCGACTCATCGAACACAACATATCGAGAGACATAAGTTCGATTGGTGGGGACATGAAGACACACATAGCCCTTATGTTTCGAACTGTATCCCAAAAAGACACAAGGAAGAGACCTAAAATCCAATTTGGTGGTGTTGTAGGGTCGTAGGAAGGGATAACAAAGACACCCAAAAGATTTAAGGAACCCATAATCTGGAGTTTTCCCGTACAAGCACTCATAGGAGGACTTGTACCCTAAGACAGGAGTGATTGTTCGATTTATTAAGTAAACGGAAGTGTGAAATGATTGCTCCCAAAATTTGATAGGAAGATGAGAGTGTGCGAGAAGGGCAAGACCTTTCTCAACAATAACCCGATTTCGCCTCTCAGATGACCCATTTTGTTCAGGGGTGTAAGGACATGAAACTTTGTGACGAATACCGTATCTTTCAAGGAGTGTAGAAACATTACGATACTCACCACCCCAATCAGTTTGAAATGATTTCACCTGAGTGGAGAATTGTGTTTGGATTAGTTTGAGAAACAATTCAAAGATAGAATGAACTTGAGATTTATTAGAAATGAAATAAATCCAAATGAACTTGGTGCAATCATCGATGAAACTGATATAGTAACGACAACCAGTAGTAGATACCTCGGGTGAGGGGCCCCACACATCAGAATGAACTAAATCAAATGGTTTGACAGAAGACTCAAGACGACATGGCAATGGTAGTCTGTGGCTTTTACCAAGTTGACAAGAACCACAAACAGACGCTAATTTATTACATGACACAGGCAATTGCCGACTTGACACTAAACGACGAAGGATCGATTCATGAGGATGAGCTAGCCGATGGTGCCAGCACTGGAGAGAGGTTCGTTCACTAAGACAAGCAGTTGGAAGACGACTAGAGGAGGAAGACGCGGGAAGATGCGGGAGACGGTAGAGGCCATTCTCAACGGTTCCTTTGAGAAGTATCTGTCCCTGCAGGTTCTTGACAAGGCAACAATCTGGGTGAAACTCAAGATAAACGTTATTGTCACGGGATAATTTTGAAACACTCAACAAGCTTTTAGCTATTTTTGGGACATAAAGGATATTATTTAAGGATAAAGGTTTGGCAGTAGATGCAGCAGAAAGAACAGAATGCCCTAAATGAGTAATGGGAAGGAACTTACCATCCCCGACCATGAGTCGATCATTACCTTCATAGTTGGATTGCAAGGTGAGATTGCTAAGATCAGCGGTGACATGATGGCTGGCCCCAGAGTCAACAAACCATGGATCACCAACGTCGGATGGACTGTTAGCAGATGCAACAAAAGTTGACTTTCAAGCAGTACGTATCTTTGCTGCAGCGTTGCGATTGGTGACTGGAAAGTCCTTTAAATTCAGACGTTGGTAGCAGTTCAACGCCTCGTGACTAGGTCACTTGCAAATCTGACATTGAGGTCTTGGACGTTCACCAGTAGAATCATTAGTAGAGGGTCGATCCAGGTCCGCAGAACCACCAGAGAACTGATCAGAACGTTGGTTGCGGCCACCAGAGCGAGTAGCGGCATTGGCGGAAGGCGAAGACAGTGAATGATTATCTTCTTCCAACCGCTGCTCTTCTTGGAGTAAAAGACCAAGTAGTTCATCGGAAGATAAGGGTGCAATACGCATAGATAGAGCCGACCGAAACGCCCCATACTGAGAGCCAAGTCCATAAAGCAGATAAGAGACAAAATCAGCATCTGAAATCTCACACATACAATCTGATAAGGAGTCAACAAGGGCTCTCTTTTTCTCAAAATAATCAAGGACAGATAAGGACCCCTTTGCAAGTGTTTGGAGATGTTGTCGAAGGTGCATTTGGCGAGCACCAGTCTGCGCATGGAACGTACGTTCAAGAATGCTCCAGGCCATAGCACTTGTAGAGGCACGAGCAACCATTCCAAGTAAAGGAGTGGTTAAGGTGGATCGAATCCACAGTAAAACAAGACGATCTTTCTTAATCCAAGAAGACAGATCTGGATTTGGGATGACACGCTCTGGAACGGCAGTGTCGGGATGGGCAGGATCAGTAGGAGGAACAGCCGGGATGACCATAGTCGGTGCCGGTGGACTGGTGTCGATGATGAAGGAATCCAATCCATAAGCCTCCAACGCAGAACAGACAGTACTGCGCCATAGAGAGTAGTTAGAGCGATCAAGACGAATGGACAAGTTGGGAAATTGAAAATTCTGATGGGAAACACCAGAATCGGCGGAAGCAACGGCAAGAATGGAGTTGGAGCCGGTGGTGAAGGATGAAGGAGAAGACATGATGGATCAAATTAGGCTGTTACCATGTAAAGAGTTGATAATTTGTGAGAAGATGTTGAACTGTTCATTCACAATGAAGAGCATATATACACGTTTACAAGA
>JANTPM010000005.1:3811863-3827279 GCA_025434745.1 Erythroxylum divaricatum
TTAAACTGAGATTTTTTGGTTTTGTTTGTTCTGTCTTGGGTGGCATCCACATATCCTCCCAGGGGGTATTTGGGTGTTACATTAACTGTGAAGGAGTGAGCGTGGCATAATCCCACGATGTAGATATGAGATTAAGGGGGAGGATGATGGTTGTAGATTTGATTTGTTTGTTGAAGATCCAGTAAGCGTAAAAAAAACTATGCAGAATGAGGTTTGGAGAAATGCAATGCAAGATGAAGGAGCCACTATTGAAAGGAACAAGACATGGGAACTCACTGAACTACCAGTTGAAAAGAAGACAATCTCTCTCAGGTGGATATTTAAGACCAAATATCACTCAGATGAGAGCATTCAAAAGCACAAAGCCAGGCTTGTAACTCAAGGATATACTCAAGAGTTTGGTGTGGACTTTGAAGAAACATTTTCACCAGTTGCAAGGTTTGAAATAATTAGAGGAATTCTTGCTTTAGCAGCTCAGCAATAGTGGATAGTATACTAGTTTGATGTAAAGTTTGCATTCCTGAATGAAGACTTGAAAGAAGATGTATATGTAGAGCAACCAGAAGGCTTTAAAATTCCTAGAGAAGATCATAAGGTGTATAAGCTTAAAAAGGCTTTGTACGGGCTAAATTATCTTAGTAAGTTTGTATGTTGATGATATGATATATATTGGGTCTTCTGCTTAATTAATCTTTAAGTTTAAAGAATCTATGATGAGAAGGTTTGAGATGACAAATCTAGGAAAGTTAAATTACTTTCTAGGTTTGGAGGTGTAGCAAACAAGAAAAGGAATAATTGTGTCATAGGAAAAGTATGCAGTGGAGCTACTCAAGCAATTTGGAATCGATCGTTGCAAGGTAGTTGTAACTCCGATGAATACCAATGAGAAGCTGAAAGAACAAGATGACATAGAAATGGCAAAAGCAAGAAGATTCAGAAGCTTAATAAGACGCCTTATTTACCTTACTTATACTCGTCCAGATATCAGTTTTGTTATAGCTCTTGTATCAAGATTTCTGCATAATCCTACACAACAACATTATGGACCAGCTAAGAGGATTTTAAGATACATAGCTAGAACTAGAGATTATGGGATTTGGTATTTTCGAGTTGGAGACTTTATGTTGAGAGGTTATACAGAGAATGACTAAGAGGGTCACAAGATAATAAGAAGAGCACTACAGGTAATTGCTTCAGTATGGGATCAGGAGCTATTTTGTGGATGTTAAAAAAGCAAAGCACAGTAACATTGTCTTCCACAGAGGCAAAATATGTTGCAACCACAACTGGTGCATGTTAAGGGGTATGGATTCAAAGGCTTTTTAAGTGGCTTGAATCTAAAGCAATCTTAAGCAACAACACTTTACTGTGACAACTTATCTATTATGGTGATGACAAGGAATCTAGTGATGCATAGTAAGACAAAACATATAAAAATTAAACATCACTTTATAAGGGATCTTGTTGCAAGCGAAGAAACCAAGATGGATTTTTATAGATTAGAGATGCAAGTAGATCAGAGACGCAACAGGTTGATCTATTCACAAAAGCTCTGTTGTAAGTAAAGTTTGAAGAAATTAGAAATCTGTTGTGCATAACTAGCTTTGAATCAAGGGGGAGTGTTGAAAGAATGGTTTAAAGCAGTTGAGGAAAATGAGGAGGAAGACTTGCTAGCTATTAGTGTGTTGTTTACTTAACGTTCAAGTTGTTAAAGTTTGATAGGATAGCTTCCTATTTCTAACTCAAGTTTGTTATTTACTCAATGTTCTTGTAAGCCTATATAAAGAGCAGTTGACTGATGAATAAAGTGAAGAGCACACATGTTTATTGATTCCGCAGCTTGTCTTCTTGCGCTGTTATTTCTAACAACGATCATACTTTGGTCCAAGTTTGAATCTAAATCCAAATTTGTGGGTTAGAGCCTGAATTCAAAATTTTGGATTGAGCTTGATGTTGGATGGGTTGACCCATTGCCAAAATTGACAAGTGTGGTGAAGAGGGAAATAGAGTCTTAAAGATGATGAAACTTCCTAATTTATATAGTTTCATCCAAATGATAAAATGGAGCCCCATAAATGATCAAACTTCTTAATTTAGATGAATTTAAATTCTACTCATATAGTTAAAGTTTAACTTTACTACTTAGAATAATTTATAAAAGAGACATCTTAACTTAAAAATATCCTGCAATAATTGATGATCTTCTCTTTATCAGACAAAACCCAAAAAGTACAATCTTAATTTGATAACTGAGCCAAATTATCAATAACAAATAACAATTCGCAAATGACATTAAAAAAACGTAGTGATAAGGAAGCACATGATAAGAAAATAAGAATGCACAATCTAAGTTTACCTGTAACAAAATTCAATTATATTACTATTAATGGGGAGGGCAATGGGTAACATAGGCTCGAGTTCGGCCTGAAAGTTAGTATCTTAGTTTAGGTTGGGCCTAAAGTTCGATCGGACTTAAAGCACTTAACTAAAATTTGAGTTTCATCTATTTTTTCTTTTTTAATTTAAAGAATGTTATTTTTTAAAAATTGTTGAGCTTCAGGCTAGATCTAATTAAACAGTAAAATTTGAGTTTATCTTAAAGTTCAAAAGTTTTTTTTTCCAAAAGTTTTATTTTGTTGTCTGACTCTAAATAAGTAAATATTGCGCCATCGTCTACAATTTTCATGTGGCATAAAGGGATTTTTTAAATTATCTTCATTATAAATTTATCAATTAATTTATTTAAGATGTGAAAAGTGTGAGTTAAATTAATTAGAAGGGGATGGAGTATGGACCCTATATTATTGCTTTCATTATTATGCTGCGGTGCACTCTAAACTCTAAAGTCTCTGAAGTGATTCCAAGAGCCTATTTTACTTGAAAACTTTATATTTATCCTACAATATTAAATCACATTCCATGAATGGAGAACTGACTTTCGTCAACATAATAATTTATAAATTAATTATGTTTTAATATTTGCCGACAGTCGTTGAAAAATATTGGCTACTTAATCTATCATACGAGTGGCAAGTAATTCTACTGCACCCGTTTCATGAACGCAGTTAGTCTTCTGATTGTCTTCGTTTTCATATGGTTCATGTAGCAGAAGAATCAAGTTGAAAGATCTCCTGATGATTTGGATTCATATTGTCCACTACACATTTCAAACTTTGCACGGACTACCTTTGTTTTGCAATTAATAAACCACCTACCTTCATTAATTATGCTCATCCTAAGTTGAATATGACTATTAGCTTTCTGTGCCTTAGAAATTTTGACGTGCAATAACAATTTCTGCATAACTTTTCTTCTATTTTTGCTACTAAAAAGTCTTTTTAAAACTTTTTTCTCCTAAAGGATCAGATCTTCTCTTTCAATAACACTGTTCTAATCTTATTTTTATCATAACATAATGTTGTTTTATGTCTAAAATTGTATATAACAAAGTCGTATTGTGACGAAAAATAAGGTCAGAATAGGATTATTAGATTGAAGGATCTTATTTTTATAATAAGATCTTATATTTTATAATCATTTATGCCCTAATCATATTTCCCTTAAGTCACATATATAGTGTTTCTTTATTTTGGTTATTAGCAACTGAAAACTAACAAACTAAAAAAACAAAACAAAATAGTTTCCAAGATTTATAATACCTAAAATGCATGTGTATGACATGCAAACAGAAAACTTTAAACAAAATCCAACGTTGTTGTGACAAGGACATGTCCAAGATAATTTCTGATTATAAAACGAAGTTTCTGTTTTCGTTACATCAAGTTAGAACAATTAGGACACTCAAAATCTTAAAATTTTCAGTTAAACAGTATAAAATCTACCTCCAATGTTGTCGTCTTCGCAGGTTCTTCTCAAGTTTTAGTCTTGGAATCAGAATTCCTTGATCCAAGCAAGCAAACCCATTTCTTCTTTGCCCTTCCAACTTTTGAACATCGTCGGGACAAAGGACAAGAGTACGAGGAGTTTTGGTTTCCATAAAGGATTGAAGCTTTGTTTTATTGTATTACCAAGTTCGTGTTTTGACATGTTATAGAAGATAGAGCACGCATGTTCTTGATCTTCACAGCGATCAAAATATTACCGTTGCTTCTGTTGATTGATTCCCAGTTCAGAATTCAACGCTTAACGTACACCTCTCTTGTTAATAGAAAGTGAGTCTTTGGCTTCTGTTTATCGCGTTCAACCATAACTGAACTGGGTTTTTTCCAGTTTTGTCGATTCTCCTGTAATATCTTTTAGATTCTTTTTGGCTTAATTTGTGATTGGATCACGTTGACTTAAGTTTGTATTTGTTTTTTCTTCTCTTCATACTTGAAGAGTGGGACATTTTAATTGTTACTGAAGGATCATGGTCGCTGTAACGGGAAGAGATAGGAAATATGTTAAGCCTATCTTAATCAAATTTGGTGTGGCTGTGGCTATCTCTGTTTTTGGATTTCTTTATTCTCGCAAGAGGACCAACAATTCATCCAAGCCTTCTCGTTCTTCAAGTATGTTTACTCTTTTATTAACTTTTTCATGCTTTGATCTTTACCCGAGGTTTAATGCATTACTGAAATTTCAATCCTTTTTGTGCATTTACACGTCAAGGCAGTGAGGAGCCTGGAGATGATCCTCAAGTCAGCAGAAAAAGGGTCAATTCGACGAGCATAAAATCTCCATCTGCAGACAAATTTGTAAGTTTTGTTCTTAGGGGATCCAAATTATCCTGTCTATAATCATAACTGTCACTCATTGTGCTTGCATCGATCAAGGCTCATCAACACTTGCACCATAGGGGTCTAATAGAAACTCCACTTGTGGATTAACAGTAACTCTTAGACGATAATTGTTTGAAGTTTACCAATTTGAGATAATGGGGACTGATATCAGTCATTTGCTGTATCTTTGAAGTGGTATTATTCAAGCTATTGAAATGAACATGATATATTGTGTGGCATGGTCACTAATGGTTTACAAACTATGAAATGATGGAGGTGCTGTTCTAAAATATACATAGAACCAAAATGTGACATTCCTGAGTATATATTGCAGGAGAATAAATGCACTATCAGGGTCACCAATGATGATTCTAAAGTTTCTCCTTCTCCAAGCAGTGAACATGATGGAGATAAAGATGGGTATGTCTTGCCTGAATTTAATGGTTTTATGAAGGCTCTTGATTTTATTACAACGCATACGGGGATATCTCCAGGGAAACATGTAGTGACTCGCAGGTCATATTTGGGAACTCCAAAAGTATTTCGAGCTGCTGATTATGATCACGAGACCAGAAATGTTAAGAACATGATTAGAATCCTTCGAGAAAGGGTGATGAATCTTGAGGTCCAATTGCTCGAGTGTTATGGCCGGAAGGAGCAAAAAGCAGCTATCATGGAGCTTAAGAACAGGTTGAAGATAAGCAATATGGAAGCAAAGTTCTTAATTCTCAAGATCGATTCTTTACAAGCAGATAACCAGAGGCTTCAGGAGCAAATAGACGATCATAAAAATAGTTGTGCTGAGCTTGATGCTGCCAAATTAAAGATCAAACTCCTGAAGAAGAAACTAAGCTCTGAAGCTGGGCAGAACAAAGAACAGATCTCAACTCTTGAGAAGAGAGTTGCTGAGTTGCAAGAAGAACTCGTTGCTGCTTCCAATTCCAATATACATTTACATTTACAAACACTGGAAAGCTTGGAGGCTGAGGCTGAAGAGTTGAGGAAGTCTAACCTGAAATTGCAACTAGACAATACTGAATTGGCTTTTAAGTTGGAGGCCACTCAAATCCTTGCAAATTCTGTTCTTGAAGATCCTGAGGTTTTTTTCTATCTCCAAATACTTAGTTTCCTGTATTTTGGTCCCATATTTATTTTCTTATACATTTTGTTCCAGACAGAAGCATTAAGAGAACTCAGTGAGCATTTGAGACAGGAAAATGAAGATTTAGCTAATGAAATTGAGCAACTCCAGGCAGACCGATGCAGTGATGCTGAAGAATTGGTCTATCTCCGGTGGGTAAATGCTTGTCTACGGTACGAATTGCGCAACCTTCAGCCCCCACAAGGCAAAACAGTTGCAAGAGACCTGAGCAGATCATTAAGTCCTGAATCTGAGAAGAAGGCCAAACAGCTAATTCTTGAATATGCAAGTACTGAAGGCTTAACAGAGAAGGGGATCAGCGTAACGGATTATGAATCGGACCGTTGGTCACCTTCTCAAATTTCCTACATCATAGACTCGGGAGAATATGATGGATTCACTGCTTCATCAAAAGTTCATAGTTCGCATAGAAATAAATTCTTCAGCAAACTTAGGAGACTTGTTCTGGGGAAAGACCATGGTTCAAAAGCAGAGAAACCTGGAAGGTTGGAAGATTCTTATTCTCCTAATGATGGTTCAAGTGTTTCCACAGGAAGTAATACTTTAAGTGATCTGCCTTCTAATAGATTTCAAACGTTATCTTTACATTTACCTGGACATTCATCTAGACATTCTATTGATCTTCAAAGACTGCAGACTCCAAATAGTGGCACAGGTTCTTTTTATTCGCATAGAAGGCTGTCATCCTGTGATTCATCACAAGATCATATGGACCATGACTCCTATTCCACTGAGAAATCTGAATTGATGAAATTTGCTGAAGTATTGAAGGAAACAAACAGCCTGACAGAGGAAACCAGTACTATAGGGAAATCCCAAAGAAAGTCGGAATCATTTGGTTCATTGAATGCCATTCACTCCAGCTTTCGACAATGATCCCACCACACAATTCTCTTATGTCAATACATATTCATACAGTCCTTCAAGGACTTGATGCACCAAAATAAGTTAAGAGGCCTTGTTATAGTCGAAGATATAATTGTCAGTATAAGGATCTGATTTTGCAGGAACACAAAGCATTCCCCTTAGTCCTACATTTCTATATGTTACATTCCCAATTATTTAATCTGAATTCATCTGAAGAGTACCGCAAGCAGCATCAGGAGCTGGTCAATCTGATTTCAGGATAAAACAAAGACGTATACTTCCATATAACTTTTGACTTTAAGACATATTTGAAAATGGTTTGTCTTCATCATTGAAATTTGAGTTAAAAATGGACCTCTTTGATGAACATGACTTGGGCCATTTTCCAAGTTTAAGAATCATTAGTGTAGGAAAGTCTAGTGGTACAGCAAGAAACAATATGAGAATCTTATCCATACCCTTGTAAGAATCTTCGGGTTTGGGCTAGTTTGTTCTGGGGCATCTGTTGTAATCTGAAAACTCTCTGTATCTCTGGAAGACCCAAGTCTGCTCGAAAAAAAAGTCTGCTCGAAGTTGGACCTGCTAGTCCGCGCCATTTCCATTTTGTTACACGTTCACTAGCTTTCACCTGGTTTTGTTTAACAGTTTGCTTTCTGTCAACTATTGATTTTCCAGTTTTGAGAAGATTGTATCGTTGCTTTCGTTTTAAAATGCAAATTTTTTAGGTATTGTAATTACCTACTCAGATTGATCAAGACTTGCTTTGATATTTGTAGCCTCGTTGACTTATTCGGTATCTCATAATAGAGAGTTTTTATCTTAAAAGACATGAAAATACAGGTAAGTGGTTGTTTCACATTTCATTAAGGTACTAATTAAAGGGAGTGGTTGACATGGTACAGATGTAGAGTCATGTCATCTTCCTCATCAAATGAGAGAGAGGCCTGCACTGATCAATGAATCAGCAAGGACCTGATTAGCAGCCTGAGATGGATGAACACTGTCCCAAAACACGTACTGGGTTGCATTGGGACAAGTTCCTGGTGACTTGGGATTGCACAAAAGTATTGTTGTCTCCACAGTCCCCGTCCCACAGCATCCCCTTCTTGCTTCTGCAAAACCTGTCAAACACAGCAGAAAGGAATGACAGTGAAGTAGTTTTTCTCCTAGTTTAAGATAAATTCAAAAGAATCGTTTGGTGGGTACCCTGATTTGAAGGGGATTGAACAAGGTCGAAGAGTGGCTTATAGATGTCAAAGACAACAATCTTTAGACCCGAAAGTTGTTTTTGGAGATTGGCTGCAGCTGAGCTGATCTTCTTGTTAAATTGTTGAGCATCACTGTTGATGCTGGAGACACACCCACTCTCATGGAATCCGAAAAGTGTGCGAGTTGCAGGTAGGCAACCCAATGGTGGCAGTGAAGTTACCCCAAGTTTCCTTCCTCCCAAGCCATACAATGTCTGTTTTCAATTTACTGTGTCATTTCAGCAACAGGCATGCTAGTGAACTCCAGTTCTATCTGTTACAGTAGAATTAGAAGGTACCTTTACGAAGCTTTGGAATGAACCGACAAGGTACGAACCATACTGATCAGCACTATATAGTTTGTTTATCAAAGGGTTGACATAGTAATTCTGAACAAAGTCACTACTGCCTGCACTCAGAACATATAATGCACCCTTTATGATTGAAGCTGATCTGTTACTACCAGCTACCTGAGCAAGCTTAGATTGATACTCCTTGAAGTACTGTAGCTGCTGGGATAATGGAATTGCATGCTGCAATGGAATTGCAATTGCAGTGTATAAACAAGATAGTCTTTGTATAAAATGTCAAGGAGGTAAGGATACAGGATTTAAACAGTTCTCACATTAACTATGGCAGCTTTCTCGTCATAACCAGATGCAGCTGATGCAAAGTTGGCTCCAATAAGAAGGTTCTTCCCTGATGCTTGTGGGCTAAGATATGCTGGTGGGTATGTTTTAAATCCCAAAGTTTCAGCTGCAAAAGAAAGAATTTGATTCATAGAACTTGCATGGTGAAGTTTGCAAAAGACTTACTCTAATTGAAACATGAACTTACCAGTAATGTCAGTGGCTAGTTTGCCATTACAAAACCTTCCTGTAGGTTGATGATTGACGAAGTCTCTTCCATAAGGAGGGTAATTAGCCTTGTAAATGGTGGGGAGATAGTCATTGTTCCCCACGTCAACAGCTGAATCACCAAAGGTTATAATTGCAGGAACAAGAGTGTCCTGTGCACAGGTACTCTTCAGAACTGAACATGCAGAGGCTAGAACCAGAAGTGTAGTAAAGGAGATGTCCATTTTTCTTTTCTTTAACAATGTGAGGAGACTTGAGCTGAACTCAAGGCCTTATAAAAGGAGCTTGAAGGTGACTTCAATTTAAGGCCTTGAAGAAGGCAGATGGGAGTTGAGGATGACTAATAAATGAATCTTGTTTGTGTACAGTATTAGTTCTTTCAAAAGAATACATCATCAAAGGTGTTCTTCATATTCCCTTTTCCATTTTCTTAGTCATCACACATTGCAGAGCAATCCTGATAATTTCTGTATGCTTAACCAATGAAAAGAGGGTCCTGGTGGTTGGAATTATAAAGAATGCTGTTGCATCATGAGCAAGAAGCAGCATGTGGTGGAGTTAATCATGGGTTGTCAAAAATCAGACAAGAAGTCACATGATTGTTGATTGAATTTGGTATAGGTTGGGTTCGATGAGGTTCGTAAGTCATAAACCACACCTGGAAGAAGTAACATTAACACAAGAATTTTATGAAAGTTTGGTGATTTTTCTTTTTCTTTTTTTATTGGCGAATTTAATTGTAGTTTTTCTCATAATAAAACTCTTTTACATAGACCCTAAAACAAAGACACTACATGTTTTATTTCAAGTGATATTGTTTTTAAAATATTTTTATAATAGATAAAGATGCAATTTTTCTTATAATTGACTCATTTTAAAAGATAAGTCTAAATTATTTAAAAATATTTTGTATGTTACAAATTAAATAAAATTTTTGTATAATTCATAATAACACATATTTTTAATAAACAAATACAATCAGATGAAAGATCCATCTCTTTTATTATAGTTTCTATAACCATTGTATGAAATATCCTTAAAAATATATAAAATTGCAAAACAATATCAAATCAGGCTTTACTTAGAGATGACATTATTCTCATTTTCCTGTTTTTCGAGTCTCATATTAAACATTAGTTAAAAAGGAGAAAGTGAACGAAACAAAAGTCATAAAAATAGAAAGGTAAGAAAAATGGATAAAAGCTCACCGACTGAGTACCTACTGTTGATATTTAACACATGTTGGTTCATGACAAATGTCAGGAGTCATAAATCATATGTGCAGTTGTTTAGGTATACTGAGAAATCATATACATTTGGTATACTACTTCTACTTGGAAGCTCATAAATTTCAAAGTTGACAAGCCTTCAATTAATGTGGAGTTTCCTTTCCTTTCCTTCCCCTATATCATCAGGTCATTGAATTCGCCAGCCTGTAGTTCTCCTTACACTAAATGCAGGCACACTAGACAGTCCATAAATTAGGGTTTCAGAACCCCTATGACGTAGAGTTGGTAAAAGGGTTCGATCCAATTCGAAATTAATAGACACAAACTTAAATAAGTTTTTTTTGTTACTTGACGATGTCAGATTGTATTAGCTTGAATAGCTCATAAACTTCTTCTTATTATTCTATTCGTCTTTTGAAACATGACAATTTAAGACACAACTAATAATTTGTTTCATTTTTTGTTAGGTTTTACTCCAGCTTCTTCAAGAATTACTCTTTTTTATGGCGCAAGACTTCACTACTTCAGTTGTTTAATTGAAGTGTGAAAATACGACTGAATTTATCCTATTTATTTTTTAGGAGAGAGCAAAAAATCTCAGTTTCATAGCATTTGAAAGAGAAAAATTAAAATAATAAGAAGGATGTGCAAAGTTAAAACTGCATCGGATGTAATCTTAGTCGATTTCATCTTTTAGATAGACTAAGAAATTTTATTTATGTTCAACCTAATTTATGTTAAACTAACTCAAATATCAAAATTTTAACTCAAAATTTAATAAATTCAAAATTTTAATAAAAACTTAAACATTACAATAAAAATTCTAATTTTTTTTATAAAATTCTAGTTTATTATCCCCAAAACTATTAGTAGAACAAAAATCACACTAGACAAGCTCCATAATGGAGGACTTACTCGTGAAAACTCCACACTAAAGCATTTTGGAAAGTATATTACTACCTAGGACTAGGAAGACTCATATCTTGTTGATTCGACAAAGCTGTTGTGCAGTTCTCTGTCTTTTTGTCATCTCCTGAGGCCATCTCCATTGACAAAGATTCTTTCAGCTCAACAAGTACATAACTCATATCTGGCCTTTGTGTTGCATTTGGTGCGACGCAAGACATTGCTATCTCCACAGCTTTCCAGGCAGAACTGAGATTGAATTCACCTTGTAACTTTGGATCAACTATGCTCTTGATATCGCCTCTTTCTATCAAGGAATGAGTCCATTGAATTACGTGACAACAGTAGTCTTGGAATGGTATTACTGCTGATTGCCCAGTTATTAACTCAAGGAGAACTACCCCAAAACTGTAAGTATCAGTTTTTTTGTTGAAAATTCCTGAGTGGCACCTTTATATAGATAAAAATAACAAGTTACATCACTTATGTTTTGTTTAATCAGGTTATTTTTATGGAAGCAAACAATTTACACTTACGATGGATCAAGATATCCAAAAGTGCCAGCAGGTTGAGTCGTGACATGGGTGTCTTTAAGTGTTGTGAGTGCTCTAGACAGTCCAAAATCAGATATTTTGGCTTGTAGATCTCCAGTTAACAAGATGTTAGAAGACTTAAAATCTCTATGGATAATTGGTGGCTTGCAACCATTGTGTAGATACTCCAACCCTGCAACTTTAATTAGAGATATTAGCTACACTTCCAACATAATTACATGAAATCTGTGAAGAATTATTTATGACAGAGCTTGACCATGTGCTGCATCTATTGCAATTTGAAGTCTCTTTTCCCAACTTATAACATCTGCTCTTGAACCTACAAAACATAAAGTAGTATTCTTTCTCTCGGGGAAACTAAATTTGACAATCAGTTCAATATAAATGGAAGGTTGGCCAATGAGGAAAGATAATTAACTTAGTTTATGGTTAATTACCAGATAAATGTTGTTTTAAATTCCCATTTTCTATATAATCATACACAAGCGCCATAATTCCCTTCTCGTTACAGTAACCACGCAGTGGGACCAAGCTTCTGTGATGAACAACTAGTAAGACCTCAACCTGTATGTTCAAGAATTGTCATGGTTAATGAAAATTACCCATGCGTACGTTTCTCATGTAAGCTTGACAACAATTCAAGACAACTGTTTTTTTTCTTTATATCTAACCTCTGCTAAAAATTCTTTATATCCTTGCTTGGAAGATGTAGATAACAACTTGACTGCAACTTGAGTACCATCACTCAGGTTGCCGAGATAAACTTTTCCAAATCCTCCTTCTCCAATTTCATCTCGGAAATTATTAGTAATGCTCGTAATTTCAGAGTATATAAATGAATGATTCTTTGATTTCAGTGATGAACCCTTTTTGCATTTGGTGACTGCAGAGAGAAGAGAAAAACATTTACTATTCTAACTTTTACAAGCCAATAAAAACCATAATGAGATGTAGTTTACTTAGAAAATCTGCAAACAAAAGAAAGCAATTTACCTCTATGCCTTTTCATTATCCATATAATAATCATGATGCTTAATAGGATAAACGCCAGGATTGAAACCATAGATACAACAATTGGAAGCATTAGCCTTTTCTTCGATTTCTTACAGGGCACAGTTAGACATAGTTTTGGATTACCATCAAAGCTGGTATTTAATCAAAGAAGCTTCAAAATCGCAATCCGTCTTTTATGGTAAATGAAAATATAAAAAATGCTTAAAAGTGTCAAACCTTAATTGCAATAGACCAGTATTAACTTTTTTAACAAGAAGCTGAGGAATTACACCAGAGAGCTTATTCCCATTTAAATTTCTGCAATGAATGCAAACAAAACAAAATCAATTATACATGCGATGAATAAACTCTTATGGAAGTATAAAATCTTATCAACTTACAACACACTTAGATTTGGAAGTTGTCCTAAAAACTCAGGCACTGTTCCAGTGAGTTCATTGAATGACAAATCCCTAGAACAAAATGAAATGATTAGTAGACATAAGTCATAGAATCTCATTATAAGCAGCTGGCACATTCTATAAAATAAATGGTAAGGATCCTTACAAGTTCTGCATTGCTCGGAGATTCGAAAACGCTGAAGCTATATCTCCTCTCAAGCTACTTGAACTAAGGTTCCTATACACAATTAAGATGAACTAAATAAATAATTAAAATATCTTTCCTTGTCAATCAGACATTGCCCACACTAAAACATGCATGCTTGGTGGTATTAAGAAATCTCTTCTTCATAATGCTTAAAACATAATTCAATTTCCCTACAAACAAACATTACTTATTTAAACGTAACGTAAACTCACAAGGAGATTATTTTTGAAATTTCAGTATTGTTATCATTACTGCTGCAGCTCAAACCGGTCCATCTGTAATTTGAAGGCAAGCATGGATCTCCTTGCCAGTCTATTTTATTAATCTTGTAGATATGTTTTATGTCCGTCATAGCATCAACTGCGACATTGTAGCACATGAAAATATAAGAAATTTCATAATACTCGAACTCAATTTTCCAAGCTATTAATAGTGACATCGTATCACATAAGGACATAACACGGTTTAGAATCCCAAACTTCATTTTGTATACTAGTAGCTATTTATTAATGGTAGCATTTGCAATTCTGTCAAAAGAAAAACAGGCTATATGTTTGGAATAAAGCTGAAAGTAAAGGAAGAATAAAACAGAAGAGCAAGTTTGGCAACAACTTGTATTTTTTCCTTATAAATTATACACGTATACACAAGAGAGAGTATATTATATCACACATCGGATCACTCTTTTGAGCAATAATAACATATATTTTTTTGTTGTCTTAACAGCACAAGAAGTTCAACTAGCTTCACTAATATTTAATCAAATTCCAAAATTTTAATTCTAATAACTACATGATTATCATCTAAATAATTTACAAATCATTTAAATTAATTTATTCAAACTTAATATCTCCAAGATTTAATTAAGTTTTTTAATTATTGTAATAATGGCACTGAACATCATTATTATCATAATTCATCAACTTGAACATGGCATAAAATAAGACCGTATCATATGACGTGTTCCTCTATAAACACATTGAAGTGAAGAATTATAAGATTTGTCATAATCAATGTTAAGTTATGATTGAATTGGTAAATGAACAAATCATATGCAACTGTAATATCTAAAATTTATAATGAATTATACTTTTGTAGACTTATTTTATATATAAAAGATTATGCACTATTTAAATTAATGAATGATTACTATAATAAAATTATTTGCTCTTATTTCTTGAAGAAGTAGATATATATAATTAGTCGAACTTTTTAAAAAATATTTTCGTTGATTATTATTATTATTTTGTTCAAATCTATCATCGATGCATATTCATTATTTTTAATAAATTTCTATGATTTCAAATTTTAACTATTATTATTGATATTGTTATATTTTTTTAAAGGAGATTTCTTCTCAAACTCACATCTTTTGAAGATCTCTTCTATTCTTCATAACCTTTTGTATAATTTTATTTTAGGACAGACTTTCTCAATAAGTTATCTTTTCTCTTTGCGAACCCAAAGGACAATATTAAAAACAGTATTTTCCACAAATTTCTTATCTTAAACTTAAAGAACACTTTCAATGAAGCTTTCTTTTCAATAGTGTCTTTTCTTTTTTTTATGCTAAGATCTAAACGAGAGATTTTGATATCACTTTATTAATTGTAAAAGAAGAGGATATAGGTGTTTCCAAACATGAAAAGACACGAGATATACCTTTATTATAAAAGCACTAATAGGTTTATAATTTTTCCAAAAAAAACACTACACTTATAATATTACTCGACTCTATATAAAACACTACAAGAAAAGTTATGTTTATACTTTTAATATTAAAAAACTCTTATCATACTAACATATTTACATATAATTAAATATATTTAATTCCTAAATTTGAAAAGACATAAATCATAATTATTTATATAGGAAAGTTAATTTTATCACAGTCATCTTTATTTTTAATATTTATGCATGTTTACTATTTCTAACAAAAATAGTATCTCATAAATAAACAAAAAATGTAAAGTTGTAAACATAGTGACTTACCATCCGCTTGGTTTGTGGTTGGCTTTGATAAGTTGAGTTCCTGGAGAATCTCAAAGGCGTTGAGGATTGGTGGGAGGGTAGAATCCTCTGTTGGGTTGATTGAAAAATTAGCCAATCGTCGGGATTTGTTGGAACGAATGGTGAGGGGTTTTGAGTTCTCAAGTGTAAAAGGCCCATAATCGTCTCCGTTTATCGTAACTGCGAACTGTCTTCGTTGTCCTGGCAAAATCTTCTCAATTTCAAAAAAGTACAAGTTAACGTATAAATTACTCCAGGGGT
>JANTPM010000005.1:3862383-3876243 GCA_025434745.1 Erythroxylum divaricatum
AAATAAAATTTGATTTAATAATTAAACAAATATATATTTAATTTTAAATTATTTAATTTAATAAAACAAAATAAAAAATATACAAAAGAATAAAAATTTAATTTATTTAAAAATAATTTATCTTATACATAATCATTATCAATACATAGTCATATTAACATTATAAGCTATTTTTATTTTTTAAGAAATTGAAACTACAATTTCAAAATCATAACAATCATAACAGTATTATGACAATTTTCGCATGAACAACTATAATATATCAACACATTCATTCTAAACTTGTTGCAAAACAACACCAATAATTAAAGTTCAAGAACAATTCAAGGCAAACACTTATATGCATTTTGTCAAACAATTGGTGCATGTGCAAAAAATTCTTCATCCATAATTCAACACAAAATCTCAAAATTTTCCATTAATCTCCAACAAGTACATACCCTATCATTAACAATCACTAATTAATATTTAAAATCAAACAATAACTCCATATTAACCAAACAACATTACCTTGGGTTAACATCGCCGAAGCAGAGGACACCGGCGATGCAAGTCTCGACGACAATAGCACAGCAGACGGCAGCGACACAACAGATGACGGCGATGGCTAGAGACGGTGGCGACAGACAACAGAGAAGAAGAGGAGAAGAAAAGGCTAAGGCGAGCGCTTCTGAAACTTTAAAACGAAAACCAAAAAGACATCGTTTTGGTTAATTTTTTAAACGTTTTCAACTTCACAAAACGACATCAATTTGGTTATGTCCAAAACGTCGTCGTTTTGTTTATATTCTAAACGTTTATATTTTCACAAATCGATATGATGTCGTTTGGATTTTAACTAAACGATGTCGTTTTTGTTAGCTTCTAAGTTATTAAAAACGGCGCCGTTTTGGGATAACCAAATGAAGTTGTTTTGTTCCAGCTCCTAGACGATGATTTACAAACATAATTACCAACGCCATTTACCGACGAAATTTACACCACCGGTAAAATCTTATTTCTTGTATTATTTTTCCGACGCAGTAGTTTATTCTGTTGGTAATTACCGACAGAATGTTATCGGTCCCTAAATTTCTGTCGCTATTTAGATCTTTTTCTTGTAGTGTATATTGAGTAGATTAAGGCGTTATGATAATTTAATATAAATATTATTTTATAATAAAATATTGAGAGTTGATATTAAATTCAAATAGAAGAATTTGATGAAAAAAATTTATTGCATAATTTTACCTTTCACTAATGAGCACTTTTTGGTATATGGTCATAACTTATCAAGCATATGATTCTCATTAGCATAAATGAGAGCTGGTCTTATGTTAGTCTAGACCTGGAATGTTACAAATGATACTAATTTTTTAACCGAATAATTTAATTTATTTTTTAATTTAATATTAATAATTAGGTTCTGGGAATAAAATCATTTATTTGATGCTTAAAAATTACATAAAGAAAATTTTACATGATCTCTCTAAATATTAATTTTTATGTTATTATGTGAATCACATTAGTTAAATATTCATAAAGACATATTTTTAAATTAAATTGTTCGATATTTAAATTTTTAAATAATTAATTAAAAAATTTGAAAACTTAACGTTAAAATAAAAAAGTTTACAACCATATATATTTATTATCCCGAAAATTATTGGTATATGACAGTATAAAAGTGAAACCAGATAAGATAAGCTCCATAGCGGAGACCTTGTGAAACTGACACTAGAGCATTGTTGAACATATATTACCTAAAACTAGGAAGACTCAAATCTTGTTCATTCAGCATTGCTATTATGCTTTTATCATCTCCTGAGGCCATCTCTGAGGACAAAGATTCCTTCAGCTCAGCAAGTACATAGCTCATGTCAGGCCTTTGTCTTGCATTTGGTGCAACGCAGGACAGTGCTATCTCCACAGCTTTCCAGGCAGAACTGAGATTGAATTCACCTTGTAACTTCGGATCAACTATGCTCTTAATATCGCCTCTTTCTATGAAGGAATAGGTCCACTGAATTAAGTGACAATGGTGGTCTCCTATTGGTACTATTACGGGTTGCCCTGTTATTAGCTCGAGAAGAACTACCCCGAAACTGTAAGTATCAGTTTTCTTGTTGAAAATTCCTGACGCACGGCACCTTTATGGAGATCAAAATCACAATTACAATCACTAAGGTTTTGTTTGATCAAGAGCTTTTTATGGAAGCAAACCATTTACACTTACGTTGAATCAAGATACCCAAAAGTGCCAGCAGGTTGAGTAGTGACATGGGTGTCCTTGAGGGTTGTGAGTGCTCTAGACAGCCCAAAATCAGATATTTTGGCTTGCAGATCTCTAGTTAATAAGATGTTGGAAGACTTAAAATCTCTGTGAATTATAGGTGGCTTGCAACCATTGTGTAGATACTCCAATCCTGCAACATTAATTGGAAAGGGTTAGCTACGCTTTCCACATTAATTATATAAAATCTCTGAAGAATTGAGCTTGACCATGTGCTGCATCCACTGCAACTTGAAGTCTCTCCTCCCAACTCATAGCATCTGCTCTTGTTTCTGCAAAACATAAAGAAGTATTCTTTTACACTGGAGGGAAGTAAATTTGATGAATCAGTTTAATATAAATGGAAGGTTGACCAATGAGGAAACATCGAAATTTACTTAGTTTATGGTTAATTTACCTGACAAATGTTGTTTTAAGTTCCCATTTTCCATATATTCATACACAAGCGCCATAATTTTCTCCTCGTTACAGTAACCAAGCAGAGGGACCAAGTTTCTATGATGAACAACTAATAAGAGTTCAACCTGCACGTTCAAGAATTATCAACCTGTATGTTCTCCCATGAAAAGCTCGATAAGAAAACTGTTTGTTATTTTATATCTAACCTCTGCTAAAAATTCTTTATATCCTTGCTTGGATGATGCAGACAACACCTTAACTGCAACTTGAGTGCCATCACTTAGGTTGCCAAGATAAACTTTTCCAAATCCTCCTTCTCCAATTACATCTCGGAAATTATTAGTAATGCTCATAATCTCAGAATATTTAAAGGAATGATTCTTTGATTCCACTAATGAACCCTTTCTGCCTTTGGAAACTGTAGAGATAATGAGAGATTTTCTATCCCATCTTTATAAAAGAGTAGAAACCATAATGAAATGTACTTTACTCGGAAAATCTGTAAACAAAAAAAAGAAATTTACCTCTGTTCCTTTTCATTATCCATATAAGAATCATGATGCTTAGAACGAGAAACACCACGATGGCAACGATGGACACAACAATTGGAAGGATCAGATGTTTCTTCGTTTTCTCAAAAGGAGCAGTCAAACTTAGTTTGGGATTGCCATCAAAGCTGGCATTTAATCAGAGTAGAATCAAAATAGCAATCCATCTTTTATGGTAACATATAACGTTTATAGATTATATGAAGTTAAAGAAAATGTAGAAAAGTATCAAACCTTAATTGCAGTACACCCGTATTAGCTTTTTCAACAAGAACATGAGGAATTACACCAGAGAGCTTATTCATATTTAAGTTTCTACATCGAAAGAAAAAAAAAAAAAAACGCAATTATACATCCAATGAAGAAACTTGCTATGGAAACATAAAACCTTGTTAACTTACAGCACATTCAGATTTGGAAGTTGTCCCAAAAATTCAGGCACTGTTCCAGTCAATTCATTGAATGACAAATCCCTGCAGTAAATGAGCTGATTAGTAGTCACAAGTCCTAAAATATCATTTTGTGGATTACTATAATGAGTAGCTAGCACTTCTATAAAATATAGGATACTGGTCTTTACAATTTCTGCATTGCTCTGAGATTTGAAAAGGCTGAAGCTATCTCCCCTCTCAAGTTACTTGAACTGAGGTTCCTGATCACGATTAAGTTGAACTGAATAAGTAATCGACATATCTCTACTCGTCAGGCAAACATTCCCAAAACTAAACCATTCATGCTTGGTGGTGTAAAATTTAAGAAATCTCTTCATCATAATGCTTAAAACATAATTTCGTTTCTCTACAATCAAACACTAATTGTTTGAAAATGAACTCACAATGAGATTATTTTTGAAAGTTCGGCAATTTTGTCATTATTGCTGCATCTCAAACCAGTCCATATGTACATTGAAGGTAGACATGGATCTCCTTGCCAGTCTATTTTATTAATCTTGTAGACTTGTTTTATTTCCATAATAGCATCAACTGCGACATTGTAACACACGAAAACATAAGAAACTTCACAATTCTCAATCTTAATTTTCAAGCTATCAACTATAACATCGTATTACATAAGAATATAAAAACAGTTTAGAATCTCAAACTTCATGTTGTATGATAGTGGCTATTTATTGATAGTAGCATTTGCAGTTCTGTAAAACAAATGTTTACATGTTTGGAATAAAGTTGAAATTAGAGGAAGAATAAGACAGTAGAGCAAATTTGGCAACAACTTGTATTTTTTTGTTATCAAAGGCATGATTTTTTTATTAATTAAACATATATACACAAGATAAAGTATATAATATCACACATCTGAACACTCTTTTGATGAGCATGGAGGCAACTTCACTTATCATTCAACTTCTCTTTTTTTTTTTGTGTTTTAAAAATACTCTTTAATTGCATATGAGTATGGACAAAATTTTCAAACATGCTTCTTCACTTTAACAAATTTATCTTTTGGCAACTTTATCGTAACAAGCTTACTTCATATTTTGTTCTCATTGCATTCATCAAGAATCCTAATTAAAGTACCCCTCTAACTAGAGTTTTCTTATCAACTTTAAAATCAAGATTTATGGCTTTCCTCTACTTTCGAGAAGGAGTAACTTTTGAATTTTGTCAAGCCTTAAAATTTGCTACCAACTCCATCTCTACTAATTGATAGCCTCATTATCATTCAAAATTTTACTTTTAATAGCCTTTTTCTACATTCTTCAAACACCTTTATTCTTGTGTCTAAGTATTTTTTTTCATCAATTACAAAATCATGACAGACTCATCAACATTTTCTCAATTATACAAAGAAGTAAAAAGATATACGATTTGTGATATGAGTGCGATTTATGGTCAGGGTTATAACCGTGTTAGTTCATGTTTATGATAGTTAACCTTATATGAAAATAAATTTTTGTTAATTTTAAATTCAGGAAAGATTTTAATATTTGTTAGAATCAATGTTAAGTTATGCTCGAATTGGTAAAATGATAAGCTGTATAGAACTGTAAATATTTAGTGCAGTTCTATATACTGACGAGGATAAAATCAGTTGCTCTTATCATACTAACATATTTACATATAATTAAATATATTTAATTTCTAAATTCGAAAAGAAATAAATCATAATTATTTCTATAGCAAAGTTAATTTTATCACACTTATCTTAATTTTTAATAATTATGTTACCATTTCTAACAAAAAGAATGTCTCATAAATAAATAAAATGTAAAGTTGTAAACATAGTTACTTACCATCCGCTTGGTTTGTGGTTGGCTTTGTTAAGTTGAGTTCTCGGAGAATCTCAAAGGCGTTGAGGATTGGTGGGAGGGTAGAATCCTTTGTTGGGTAGATAGAAAAATTAACCACTCCTCGGGATTTGTTGGAACGAATGGTGAGGGGTTTTGAGCTCTCAAGTGTAAAAGCCCCATAATCGTCTCCGTTTATCGTAACTTTGAACTCTCTTCGTTGTCCTGGCAAAATCTTCTCAATTTCAAGAAAGTACAAGTTAACATATAAATCGTACCCTTCATCTTTGTAGTTATAACTCAACGAGCTCTGATTAGCCCCTGGCACAGCTGCAGTTCTGAAAACTTCTACTGGCACTTCATTATTATCGTTGTTCTCTTTCATGTCAATATCCAACATGGACGAATTGACAAAACCCCAATGGTTATCATATCCATTTGTTGGATCCGTCGGCAACCACAGGCGATCGTAAGGATCATCCTTGTACCTAAAATATTCTATCGTTTAAGAGACACTTATATAAACAGTCCATATCATATCTGTGTATTAGTTGGATTAACACTTACAAGCGTTTTCCTTAAACTAAACAAAAAATATATCAAGTATACCAAGAATTTGCAATTTTGATTACCATACCTGATCGTGTAATGGGAAAGATTGCCGACAACACATCTCGAAAGAGTTTCCAACGTCGAAAAAGACTGACCTACGTAGATAGAACTGTTTACTGGCCGTAGTTCCAGTGATGAAATGAAAGGTACTCCGCCATTTCCAGTGTTTATCAGACACACGTCAATTGTATCGCTTGAAGAGAAATGCAAAATCTCATACAGCCTCCATGGTCCTACTGTAAAATCAACTTTTTCCCAAAAGTTAACTCCAAGATAAAGATAGAAAGTTGGGGTTTGGTTCTTGCCGTCGTAGTTTCCATACAAGAAGGAAGCTCTGATTAAGTAGTTGTTATGTCCGCCCTGCTCAGGTTTCAGGGTATAACAATTCCTTGTTCCTTCCTCAAAGCTTCTTAAGTTCTGTAATTGTTTTCCAAAATAAGGATTATTATAAACATATCCTGTTTGTATGATTTGATTTTTCCCACTGCTCACGAATTCTGAATCAGACTTGAAGTAGATTCCTGTGTCCTCATCGAAATAATTTGCGTCTACTCCACAGTCTATGCTTATGAAACCTGACAATATTGTTAAAGAAATGTAGGTATGAGAATGATATAGTCATGTAATTAGTTCACTAAATGTAAGGCCTACAGTTTTAACTCGTAGCTGGAGCCTGGCTTCACTCTAGCTAAGTAGATATAAAGCCTGACAGGTTGCAATTAAGTCCTGCAGGATTTCCGAGTAGACTTAAAACATACCTGGATCTTCCATGTTGTTCATTATGGCTATATTTGCGCTGCCAAAAGTAGCTGAGAGCAGAACAAAGTATATCCATATTTCTGTAGCCAAAACAAGTGTTTTCTCACCACTCATAATGCTAGCTGTTGCTTTCTTCAGATTATTTGAGTTTGATATAATGTAACAACTTAGAAATTTTGAAGGTTGATCGTATATATTGCGGATCAAGGAGTCATATTCCAAGCAACTTCTGAAAAGAGTGTAGGACCATGCATGTCACCGAAGTCTACTCTGATGACAATCTTTTTGAGCGTTTCAAGGTCAATGGCAAGGTAAAGTTTAAGCCTGTATGCTTCTAGCCATGCACTTCCGTTCAGCTGAGGAAATTGTATTAACCTTTCATTATTGAAATACTTTCCTTTTTGAAAATCATTATTGCAATAGTTGACATCGCACTTATCAGACATGTCGGCGATGCATCAAGGTAAAATATGACAAAAATATTTTCAATAAAAAAGAAGTAATTAATTATAAATATCTTATATATTAACGGGAATAATGCTTTATTGTCAAATCATTTAATTTTGTGATTTTCTTTTTTCTCAAATTTTTCCTTCGGGAGAAAATTAATATTTTATGTTAATTCAAAATTAATTCATTTCTAATAAAAAAAGTTGTTATACTTTTACAAAAAATATAATTTCTTACCAGAATTTCTAATTTAAAATTATTGTAAAAGACTAAAAAGAAATATAATAAAAAAGAAGCAAGTAATTAACGTAAATTATTGTAAAAATTTTAGAGTTAAAATTTTCTATTGAAAATTCAAATTAGAATAGTCTAACAAATTCTATCACCTGTCATATTATATTATATTTCTATTAATAAATAAAATCATTTTAAAGTAAAATATATTTTTAATTGTATAAAATAATTATAAATTAAAAATAAGTAAAATTAAAGAGATTTACATTCTATTTTTTATTTTTCATAATACTAATGTATTTCTTCTCACATTTGAATGTTATGGAAACATTTTTCTTAAAAAACCTTTTGGGATAATTGCAATTAAAATTTTATGATATTTATTAATCAAATAAAAGAATTTTAATTAATTAATTTTTTTTAAAAACCACTTTCCTTTTTAAATATAAATTTATTTTATAATTTTATAATATTTTTTGTTATCAACTCGTGTCTTTTTCTTTATTTTATTATTTTATTATTTTATCTTTTTAAAAATTTTATCGTCAATTAATTCTTTGATCTATTTTTTTTCTCTCTTTTTTGTCTTTCGTTCCCTTTTTTATTTTAGAGATTGAAAAGAAATTAACTATAGATAAATCTATATTGTAAAGAGCTAATCTAAGCAGATATATACAAGCACAAAAGATGAATCAAAAAGTTAGTAAAATATTATAGGAAGTTAACCTAAGATTCCACGTGAATCTCGCATTTATATTTTTTGTAATTGATGTGAATTGTCTTATTTTAGTAAATAATTTTTCCCTTAAAAGAACGGTTATTTTACCTAATTACATTATTTATATTACTCTTAGATATTTTTTTTTTTCATTTGAGTTGTCCCTTTTAATAAACACAATTTTTCACGTAAAAAGTGTTTATATTAAAAGCCACATCCCTTTTTTAAATATAATTTTTCTATTTTAAAAAGTTATAATATCTTCTATTATTAACTCGTCTCTTTTTCTTTCTTTTTTTATTTTTATAATTTTTTATCATCAGTTAATTTTTTCTTTTTTATTTATCTCTATCTTTCTCCTTTTCTTTGTCTCTCTTTTTTTCTTTTTCTTTTTATATCTCCCTCGGTCTTTATCTCTTATTTATAATTTTTTGTAATTCATGTGAATTGTCTCATTTTAATAATATAATTAGGTTATTTTACCTAATTAAATTATTTATAATAATATAACTTTTGTGCGAATTGTCTCACTTGATTGGTGTAGTTGCCCCCCTCTACTAGAAAATTAGTTTGACCTAGTTACTTTAGGTCCTGAAGTGGGTAGGAAAATCACGTTGCTCTCTCTCTCTCACTATCAGGAAGAGATTATAGCGTAGCTTAGCCAGCGGTGGCAAGAAAAATATTGTGGGTGTCTTACTTTCTTTTAAATCAGGATAAAGGTGTGTCTCTGGTCAGCCAACGAGACAAGAGAGAGGTCTCCGATCAGGACACAGGAGCTGTTCCTCTACGAGACTCCAACCTTTCCGTGTCAATAAAGTTAAAAAGGACAATCACACAGCGTGATTGAAGGGAGAAAAAAAAAAAAGTTGGCATCATAATTAGACAATTGAACAATTACAGCTGTAAAACTGGGGACGCTTGTAGACTTAAATTCAGGTATTGACCTAGAAACTTTTAATTTTGGATAGAATAAAGTTCAGTTAAAGAGCCATTCTTTATAAAAGAACATGATAAATATTAATTAAATTATTTTTGTATATTATTGATGTGCAGGATATAACTATAAAAACCACAAAAATGATAAAGATGCTATTGGGTCCATAATATTTAGTATAGAACTTTAAAGAAGTGATTAAAGTAATGCTACTGGATCTATAATATTCAGTCTTTGAATATTTTTCTAATTCAAATGATTGAATATTTCATTAGTTACAATTTAATTCAATCTTTAAAGAAAATTTTTGATTTATCTATAAATATTATTTAAATAAAAATTGTTGTTTGACTCTAAATTGTTGATTAAATAAACAATTTACTTAAAATATATAATTTGATATATATTAATTAAAATGTTTTTAGATATTATCGATGTTCAGGATATAGTTGTAAAAATCAAAAATGATAAAGATGCCATTGGGTCCATAATATTTAGTATAGTACTTTAAAGAAGTGATTAAAGTAATGCTATTGGGTCCATAATATTTAGTCTTTTAATAGCTTTCTAATTCAAATGATTGAATATTTCATTAGTTACAATTTAATTCAATCTTTAAAGAAAATGTTTGATTTATCTATAAATATTATTTAAATAAATATTGTTGTTTGACTCTAAAGTATTGATTAAATAAACAATTTACTTGAAACATATAATTTGCAAATTATTACATCTCAACAATAATTAATTGATTGTGAATTCCCTCTATATTAAAAGAATATTTAGTATATACAAGCACTCTTTCCTATATTAAACAGTTACTGCGATTCAACTTCATACACATTTAGAGTGAGTACCAAGGGATTTGGGAACGCCAAAAAATTATTTAAACACCTAATCTTCTTTGTTTAGTTCCACGTCTTAGCTTAAATTATGTGTTGTGAAAGGTCTGAACCTTTATATCAGAACACACATGATCTGAAAAGGCCAGTAGCATCATGAATAAAAGGACAACACTCCATTTGATTACAGAAATATAGCTTATACTTTATGCTACTTTTGGCAACTCAAATATAGCTGTTGCACATCATCCAAGTAAACTTTGCATTACAAAGAAATGCTTCACAGCTTAAATGCAAATTGTTAGGATCTAATTTTTCTTACATAATTGACACGTTCATATTCCAAAAAACAGTCCCTTGCTACTTTTAACAATTTCAATGCCTAAGAAATACTTCATATTCCTAAGGTCTTTAATGGTGAACAATTCATGAAGATATTTCTGAACATCAGCAATAATTTGCATATTTGACCCTGTCACTAGTAACTCATCAACATATATAGCTATAATTGTGAAATCATCTTCAGTTCTCAAAGTAAATAAAGAATAGTCTATTTGTGATTGGACAAAACCAAAGGACACAAGTGTAGTTGTCAGTCTTTCAAATCACTACCTGAAGGGTTGTTTCAAGCCATACAAACTCTTTTTGAGTTTGCAAACCATGTTCTGTGGTGCCTCAAAGCCTGATGGAGGGAGTATAAATACTTCTTCTAACTTTCCATGTAAGGAAGCATTGTTTACATCTAACTGACGTAAATCCCATTGCTTTGCAGTCACTAATGCAAAAATGCATCTAATTGTAGTGAGTTTTGCCACCGGAGAAAATGTGTTAAAGTGGTATATTTCCTCCTGCTTTGTGTATCCCTTGACTACAAGTCTTGCCTTGTACCTTTCCCATCCAACCTATACTTCACTTTATAAACCCATTTATCACCTATTGGTGACTTTCCTTATGGTACTGACACTAAGTCCCAAGTCTGACTATCTTCAAGAGTCCCAAGTCTGACTATCTTCAAGAGCTTTGATTTCTTTGGTTGTTGGTTCACGCCACAATGGATCTTGAATGGCTTGGTTATATGTACTAAGTTCTAGGATGATAGATATGGATAAAATGAAAGATTTGTATAGCTTCAACAACTTATCATATGAAATTGTGTATTGAAGTGGAAATGGAGAACCATCAATTACATTGACCTCAGTCATGGAAGATGACATAGAATTCTCTGAGGCCTTTAGCCTAGGATATTTGGGTGTAATAGTTTTCTAACCATGAGGGTGATTTGCTTGGCCTTGTGGATCTTCTAGATGATTTGATATGAGATATTTGGTCATTTTTAGGAGGTGATGGTTATGGTGTAACTACTTTATTTGATTCATCATCACTGTCATCAAGTTGTTGAAAGATTGACTCTTATGGTGTTTCATAGTCAGGGTGAATATTTGAGTTTAGGAAAGGTTATATGTTACTATCATTAATGATTAAAGGGACAATGGTGTTTCGTGTTTAATGGTTTGATTCAATGTAATGCATGGTAAGGAAACACATTCTCATGAAACTTCTCATCTCTAGAAACAAAAACTTGCTTAGTTTTTAGACTTATGACTTTGTACCCTTTGACATTTGGTAGGTATCCTAGGAAGATGCAAGTTTGTGCTCTTGCATCAAACTTATTCCTTGACCTATTTAATGTCGTTGCATAATGTAAGCAGTCAAAGGTTGTGAGATAATGATATTCTGGTTCTTTTGAGTAAAGGAGCTTATGAGGAATTTGGTCATTTATAGTTGAAGAGGGTAATAGATTTATGAGGTGATAGGCTACTTAGACACAATCTTCCTAAAAGTGAAGTGATAGGTTTGCTTGGAATCTTAAGGCTCTGGCAACATCTAGTAGGTTATGGTATTTTCTTTCTGCCTAAGCATTCTATTCAAGTCTTTTTACACAACTGAGCTCATGAATGATACTTAGGGATTAGTAATATTGAGAGAGATTGAACTTTGGTTCATTATCTGAACTAATACACTTAGATTTAATAGTGAATTGTGTTTTGACTAACTCGACAAAGGCCTTAATGTATTGTGAAGTTTTGGACTTTTGTTTCATTAAGTGGATCCAAGTCAACCTAGTATGGTCATCAGCAGCAGTCAGGAAGTAGCCTTTTGAACTTAGCTAGAGGACACACACCGCAAACAAAATCTGAACTGACATTGCATTTCAACTCATTAATTCTTTGAATCTTTGAAACAAATGGATGTCCCAGCCTTAAATGACAAGTTTCAAGGTCTTTACACGACAAGTTTGTAAGGGAAGCGGGCAATGTATTTACAACCTCAAATGACAGGTTTCAAGGTCTTTACTTGATAAGTTTGCAAGGGAAACAAGAAATGTATTTACATTATTTTTGTTTGAACTAGTAGGAATAAGAAAACAAGAATTGGTGGTTTCTGGATCCTCCTTAGTCTTCAGGTGATATAGCCATTGATAACTCTAGCAACTCCAATCATCAAGCCATTTTAAATGTGGCAAAGGTCCCTAAAGAAAAATAACATGCATTTGTTAGACTTCGGAAGTTTCCTAATAGATAGAATATTAAAGTTGAATATGGGACATATAGGACATGATCTAAAACTAATGAATTATGCAATTTGATTCTTCCTACATAGGTTAATGTGGTATAGGTTTTATTTGGAAGATGCACTTTCTTGTTGGAAACTTCACAAACATCATGCAAGAGTGAAAGATTTCCCATAATGTGGTCACTAGCACCACTATCGAGAATCCAAGTTTCAAACACACACTACAAGAAAAGAAGCTCTTTCGTGACGTTTTAAAAATGTCACAGAAAGTCCTAAAACGTCGCAGAAGAGCATTTGTGACGTTTTAAAAAATGTCATAAACAACGTCACAGAATGTGGTGTAGGCAAAAGATATCCGCGACGTTTTATGAAAAATTTAGCGAAAATGCTAACATTCCGCGATGTTTTGGAAAACGTCACTAAAAGGTTAGACAATCCTCGACGTTTTTCGCAGATTGTTAGAGTTTACGCGAAACGTCGCGGAAACTTGGAAATCTGCGACGTTTAAAAAACGTCATCGCGTAAACTCTAACAATCCGCGATGTTTTTAAAAAATGTCGCGTAATTAGTAACAATCCGCGACGTTTGTTTCTTAAACATAAAGGATTGTAAGTAATTTATATTTTTCATTTTCAAAAAATAAATTTAATTTAATAAAACTTCAATTTTAATAATTAATTTTTTTCATTTTTTTGAAAATAAATTAATTTAATAAATTTTCAATTTTAATAAATTAATTTTTATTTTTCCGATAATAAATTTAATTTAATAAATTTTCAATTTTAATAAATTATTTTTTATTTTTCTGATAATAAATTTAATTTTATAATTATTCAATTATTTCTTTTTTCATTTATTCGAAATAATTTTAATTTAATAAATATTCAATTTTAATTATTATTTTGTCTTTTTTCATTATTCCGAAAATAATTTTAATTTAATAATTTAAATTTTTAAAAATTATTTTTTCTTTTATTTGTTTCAATTTTCCAAAAATAATTGTAATTTAATTATATTTATAATTTAATAGTTATTTTTAAATAACAAAAATTTTAATTCTTATTCATTGAATAACTATTCAATATTATTTATGAATTTTATTTATTTAATAACTATTTAATAATTCATGTATAACAAGAATTTAATAAGTACAGAAAATTTATTATTTAATTGCAATTCTCAAACATGTCACAATATAGTAATTAATATAAACAATACGTCATAAGTGTTTAATATATCAATATGAGTACATATCTAATCTAAACGAATATTA
>JANTPM010000005.1:3877132-3887686 GCA_025434745.1 Erythroxylum divaricatum
TCTTATTAGTTTCTTAAGTTACACGTGTAAGGCTTCTTTGCCTACTGGGGTTTATTTATACCCTTTGTATATTCCTCCTTGATAATAATTCAATTTCAGTTTTTCCAGAGCTTTCTCATAGTTCACAGCTCTCTCGTGATTGTTCATCCCCAACCCTCTACATCTTTTCACACAGCTTAATTGCAAATTGTCATGGTCTAATGCAAGCTCTTAAACAAGTTCAACATTGAAAACCCACGAAAAACAAGGATTATTAATCAAAATTAATTAAGTAATAACTACCATGAAGCTCTAGTTAAGTCAAACTTTGAACTTGAGTCATTACATGCACGTTCTCTTTCTAGTGTGGAAAGATGTTACGAGCATGGTAAAGGATGGAGGCCTAAGGGTCAGGAGGCAGCCCAAGAATCCAGTCTGGACTACAGATTGTCATGGGGTAGGATATTTGAATAAAAGAATGCAGAAGAAATTTCAGATAAAAGCAGAGAAAAATGTAGAAGAAGGAGAGAGAGAGAGAGAGAAATATAGCAAGGAGAAAATTTCTTCTTGTCCTTCACATTACACCATTCATACATATATTGCAGTATAACGGTTTTCTCAGATCCTACCAGCCAATCATTTGCTATACTATATATCAAACTTTTCGACGTTTCTTTATTTTTTCACATTCAAATTCTGTCAACGCCATGACATAATCTTAATTAGTCCAGACTGGATTCTTGGGCTGCCTTCCTGACCCTTAGGCCTCCATCCATTACCATGCTCGTAACAAAAGAGCATTCTGAAGTTGATAGCGTATAGGAATGTTTCATAGGTATTCTTCAAATGTCACGTGAACCAAGTTATTGAAATGCCTTAAAATTAGATTGTAGCCGTCTAGTTCGGCGCTGAAGCCAAGAAAAAGACTTGATCATGTGAAATGGAGCACCAGCGTAATGGGAACCACGTGAAGTATGAAGGAGGATGAAGCAATGTATAAAAACCTTTTTGCTTGTTTGTTCCATTTGCTACGAGAGCAATATATACATAATGTATGTAAGTTTCTAGACTATTCATTGAATACATTTTATTTTCTATTGTATTTGGATCCATTAAACAAAGATTATTTTCTATTGTAGGTACAAGGATGATCCGTACGATCGCTCATGGTCTCCTATGGATGATACTGATTGGGCTTTAGTCAATTCGTCCATGTTGGATATTGGCATGCAAGAGGACAACGATAACAATAAAGTGCCGGTAGAAATGTTCAGAACTGCAGCTGTGCCAGGGACTAATCAGAGCTCGATGAGTTATTCCTGCACCGATTATAGCAACTGGTATGACTTATATGTTAACTTCTACTTTGTTCAAATTGAGAAGATTTTGCCAGGACAACAAAGAAAGTTCTCAATTACGGTAAACGGAGAAGATTATGGGGCTTTTACACTTGAGAACTCCAAACCCCTCACCGTTCGTTCCAACAAATCATGACTAGTGGTTGAGTTTTATTGAAAGGGTTAATATTGATCTTCTGCAATTTAATAAGGATAAGAGTGTACTGTTATAACCAATCAAATCTTCAGTTATACATCTGATCTGATCTGATACTTTAGGATTTGATATTTCGATCTGATTAGATACTTTAGGATTTGATATTTGTATTATATATACTCTCTTGTATGTATGGTTGAATGATATACAATAGAATACAAAAACACCATTTTTATCTAAACTCTATACAATTAAGGTTTGATACTTTCTACATTTTCTATAGCTAACTATAATTTACAAAGTTGTGTCAAATTTATCTCTTCGTCAATTATATTTTACCATAAAAAATGGATTGCATTTTTGATCTTGCTCTGATTAAATACCAGCTTTGATAGTAATCCAAAACTATGTCTGACAAGAAAAGACCGGTCCTTCCAATTGTTTCATCCATCGTTTCAATTTTGGTGTTTCTCATCTTAGGCATCATGATTATTATATGGAAAATGAAAAGGCACAAAGGTATATTGCTTTCTTTTGTTTGTAGATTTTATGAGTAAACTACATCTTCCTTAGTCACCAAATGTAGAAATTGTTCGTTCACAAAATCAAATGATCATTTCTTTACATTCTCTGAGATTATTAGCATTACTATCAATTTCGGAGACGTAACTGCAGAAGGAGGATTTGGAAAGGTTTATCGTGGCAACTTGAATGATGGCACTCAAGTTGCAGTCAAGTTGTTGTCTGCATCGTCCAAGCAATGAGATAAATAATTTTTGACCGAGGTTAGATATAAAATATTCAAAAATGTTCTTGCTTCATCAATCTTATGCAAGAGAGATATCTGTCCATTAACCACGACAATTCTTGAACATGTAGTTTGAACTCTTACTAGTTGTTTATCATAGAAACTTGGTCCCGGCCCTCTGCTTGGTTACTGTAACGAAAAGAGAATTATGGCACTTATGTATGAATACATAGAAAATGGGAATTTACAACAGCATCAATCTGGTAATTAACCATGAACTAAGTAAATTATGATCTTTGATCATTGGCCAAACTACCATTTATATTGAACTGATTCATCTAGTTTACTTTCCTCCAGACTAAAAGAATACTATTTTATGTTTTGCAGGCTCAAGAGCAGATGTCATAAGTTGGGAAAAGAGACTTCAAATTTCAATAGATGGTCAAGCTCTGTCATGGATAATTCTTAAGAGATTTTATATAACTATATTGAAGGTGTACCTAATTTCTCTAGTTAAAGTTGCAGGGTTGGGATATCGACATAAGGGTTGCAAGCCACCTATTATCCACAGAGATTTTAAGTCTTCCAACATTTCATTAAATAGAGATTTGCAAGCCAAAATATCTGATTTTGTGCTGTCCAGAGCACTCGCATCATTCAAAGACACCCATATCACTACTCAACCTGCTGGCACATTTGGGTATCTTGATGCGTTGTAAGTGTAGTCAACTTCATAAAATACACCTTTGTTTTCGCTTCCATAATGAACCAGCTTCACATATTTAATTGATTAACTCTGATTACTTGTCTTTCTTGTCTCCCGCAAAAGGTGTCATTCATCAGGTATTTGCAATAAGAAAACCAATACTTACAGTTTTGGGCTAGTTCTGTTTGAACTAGTAATTGGCCAACCAGTAATAATACCAACTGAAGACTACTGCTGTCATATAATTAAATGGACTGTTTCCTTGATTGAAAATGTTGATATCAATAGCATAGTTGATCCAAAGTTACAAGGTAAATTCAATCCCAGTTCTGCCTGGAAAGCAGTAGAGATAGCAATGTCATGCGTCGATCCCACTGCAGAACAAAGGCCTGATATGAGCTATGTACTAGTCAATGGTGATGGTCTCCGGAGATGCTGAGAGTCCAGAAATCTTCACATCATTTTTGGATCCAGATCATATGGCCTTCCTAGTGCCAGGTTGTAATATATATTCAACAATGTTTTTTGTGTACGAAGTTACACTAATTAGTGCTACCATTACTAACAATAATTGAACACAACAACTCGTATTATCAAGTTTTAGGACAGGATCTTCTGTTTAATTTTATGATGTTTTATTTTGTCCTATAAATTTTAGTCATTTATTTATGTGAATCTTGTGTTTATTTATGCGGGATTCACGCAGGATCCACATAAATGAATGGTTGAGATTCATGGGACAAAATAAGACACCATAAAATTGGACAGAAGATCTGAAATTTAAGTTCCAATGTTTTGTCTCTTTTTTTACATACTTTGAGATTATTAGTATTACCACAGGTATAAATGGAGACAAGGTTTTGGAAAGGTTTAATAATTTAATTGTTAATACAAAATTAATGAATAGAACGCTAAGACGGAAGAAGTATAATTAACGAATTCTATAATTATTTTTTAAAAATTTTAATTCTATTTAAGTCTTATAAAATTAAAGTAGATAATGAAATAAAGTACATTTGACTTTTATTACTTACAAGCAGCCAAAACTATCTTATTCACTCACAACTTCCAACTCACACAGGACTATTCTCAAGCATCTCTCCCAAAAACTGTAGAAACTCTCCAAAATGAGATCTCTCTCGTATGCTAAAGCTTGTGATCATATCCAGATGTTTTCTGTCTTCCTCCAAGACTCACCATCTAAGCTTAGAAGTAGGGAAATACTGCAAACAAAAAAAAAAGTAATTTTTTACATTAAAAATCAGAAAAGTAACGCAAATAAAAAATTTTCAATGTTATAATTCTAACTTTGGGATCATGATTTTACCTTTTCTATGAGGGAGAGATAGTATGGCTTGACTTTTTCCACATCAATTCGAACTTTGCTCTTGCTATAAAGATCGTATTTGCTGAAAGTTTTGTCAGGGGAAAAAAATTGTTTTTAGTCAGTAACTTTGAAAGAAAATGCAGTAATGAACATGTTAGATAGGTAAGTAAAGGGCATTGGATGAGTCGGGTTTACTTGAATATTTGGAGCCATTTAAGGTTTTCAATGTCCTCTTCGTTCATCAAATGCTTGTAGGCCTCGGATTTGTGCAAAGCTGTAATATCAAAACAGTTTCCATCAGAATCAAATGAACTCTTCTTCTGTATAAACTCTACTTGATCAGCAAAGCTATAAGTTGCTTTACCATAGAATGAATGGTATCTTATGATGAAAAGAGCAGCAGAAGGAAGGGTTGTCTTATTCTCCTTGGACACCTGAGACAAAAACAAGGGTTTGGTTTGGATTTTATTGCTCAAGAAGAAGACATGCTTTCCTTTTTTTTTCCTTTTAATTTGTTAAAAAACAGGAAAATGTATAAAGATTGAAGTTGGTACCAGGTACATGTAGTCATCGTGTCCCCACGACATCATAACATTGTCCAGGCCACATCCTTCCTCATAAACTCCATATTTGGTGTTGTAAGCAGGATTCCTGAAGTCAGGATTCTCCTTGAAATACTGTGCAAATTAACAATTATCAGGATATTTCAGATATTTCATCAGAGAAGTTCCCTCATGGACCCCATCCAATATTTCTTCTTGATGCAGAATCAAATTTAAATAGTTTCAAACCTAATTAAATTAGAACCATAATGATATTATTTTAATTAACTAATTCTTAAAATTATTGAATAAAATAATTTTATTTTGTTCCAAACTGATTCAAGTTAGAACAAATAAAAAAAAGTCAAACTTAATATTTTCATGTGTTGATAATTGACTTATGTTGAATCTAAAATTAAAGAAAAAATATTTATGAAAAAAGAAAGAAAAAGACAAACCTTGTGGTGGACAATTGATTCATCAAAAGCACATCCAACAGGGAACGTATCGCCTGGAAAAGTAGATCAAGAAGATTATTTTTCTCAGCACATGTTTCTGATTCATTGAAATAGAACAAGATCAATATGTTTTCTGATCTGCTGACCTACAACAGCCCATTGAGGCAGCTGGCCGAAGCTAGGATGAAGAAGCACCTTTCCAAGATCTAAACAAACCCACAATAAAAACCAACCTAAGCAAAACATGATCAAAATATTACGTTAATCACACATTAGTTTGAAGATAATCAAATTACCATGAATGAGTCCTGTCAAGTGCAGCCAACCCTCCTCAGGATAATCCTTCCTGATTGCTTCAGCAGTTTGCAACAAGTGTTCAATTTGGGGTTCATCCAAGTCAGGATCACTTTCATCCACAACATTGTTAAGAAGTTCACAACATTCCCATATACTCATTTCCACTTTGTCCAATTTCCCATACTCAGCTCTCATCTTCTCGACCTGCATTTTTTGTGTCTCTTTTTCAGTTCAAAGTCATTTATATTTAATATAATATTAATGACAAACACTTTACTTACAAAGTCATAAGTTTGGTTGATGTGATTAATCCGATAAAATTCCTCAACTCCAGGTTGCCTATCACCTTCAGCATTATAGTCCCTGATAAATAGATTTATGAATTTAATCAACACTTTCAACAAAAATCTTAAGATTAATGTCGAAATTCTATAAATAAGCACAACAAGACAAAATTTAATATTAGTCAGGTGAAATAAGCTGCTTGAAGTATTCACTTGTCTTGATATGAACTCCAAAAGCATTAAACATGTATTCAATACACTTGGCTTAGTCACAAAGAGGGAAAAAAAGCCAAATGTTTTCTATTCTGTTTTTTATTTTTTTTTCTTTCCTTAAAAAATATTTCTTTTCTTGTTGTACATATTCCTTAGAAAAAGTAGTACAAATTCTATTGTTGGAAGCGATACATAGATCTTGTATTCCTCCTTAAATGGGTAAATATATATTAATGGTTTATCATGCAATAGGAAAAGATATATAAATATACATACATATAAGTGGAATTATGTAAATGTTGAAAGAGAAATATTAAAAACCTAAAACTTTGGCCAAAAGAGTTTGTATGTGGCGCCAGAAATCCACCGTCCAGCACTAACTCCTTGTCATCCTCCGACACGTGAAAGTCTTTCTTTTCAACGACTCCGACTCCTGTCACTAATATCCAAACATTTGGTGATTAAAAGGGTTGCCTTACTTTATATTTCTTTAAACAATCTGCCAAATCAATTCTTAAGAAGGGTATAAACTATAAACATATATTTTTAAAAAAAGTTTTTAAAAAACAGCTTATAAGGCCTATGTGTCAATTTGGAAGATCAAACGAAACCAACAAAAATATGAAATTTATGAGAAATTTTGAAGAATCAAAACCCAAGTTAATTGAAAATTTGAGTGATGATTTCAGATCTGAAACTTCGAAAGAAAAAAAAAAAAACAGAAGAAACGAGTTGAATACCAAACTCAGGCTGCTCAATGAGGATAGTCATCCTGAATCAAAAACCAAAGTTCTGAAACAACAGAAACTGTGAAAGAAGCAACAAAAAAGCTTTGTGATACAGACAGGTTTAAGAAGAAGAAGTTGTGGAGGTGAATGCATTGTAGGGTCTAGTTTAAAAGGTATTTATATTGGCCGGATTGTCCTTCCCTGCGAATTCAGAGTTCCCGAGTCCTTCCCTGAAAATCCGAACTTCCTCGTTTTCAATATGCTTGTACTTGTCTGTCCTCATAACTATCCCTGACATTTAATACACAATATATATGTATATCTTTATATATATATATATATATGTGTGTATTAGCTATTAGTACTCCATCAGCAAAAACTTGGCGATAGTCCCATGCAAGTTGACAGAAGTCAGCGAAAGAGCAGAACAAGACGAACGACTTTTTCGCTATTTCAAGCTTTAATTTCATATATTCTTATTAATAAAATATTTTTTATTTTTAAACTCTTGAATTTATGTTAATTTCCACTCAATGTTATAGAATTCTCGGTCATATTTGATACAATGCAATGTACAAATACTTATAATTCTTGCATCTCATATGTACCTATGATAGATTACTTATGTAATCAATATTTTAATTTATATTAATCATCAAAATATTAAAAAATGAGTCGGATAATTATATTAAATTTAAAAACATAATAATTTACATTAACCTTAATTATAAAATAGAACATACTTAACCATAAAATTAAATCCTTTATTATATATAAATTAGTAATTAGAGAATGATTAGTGATTACAATATAAAGTAAATACACTTAATCATTCTTTCTTAAGCACAAATTTGATTCCCTTTATAATTATTCTTGATAACATAATTACTTTTGTACGGAATCCCTTTTTAGACTCGAAGTAAGCAAGCCACCGATTTGCTTTGTAGCGGAAACAAGTTGAGGGCTCTTTTTGCTCAACATCCTAAACCAATGTCCTTCCTTACAAATAAGCCCTTGTTGGCAAAAATATCTTAGTTATTAAATTCAATTGGGACCCACTCGAACCACATCTTCGTTGTCACGACTGAGTCAGCATTGCGTTGGACACCACAATCTCCTCTTGACAAAACGCGACCTAACACCTGGGGTCCACCTGACGTGGCAACCAGTCAAGGATTATGACTCTTCTTCCTTACTCTGTTGTTATCATTAGGGACTTTGATCTGTCCACTGCCAAAATCCCTGTTTCCACGCTGCAGTACCGGTCCAAAATTGCTCCTCGGTAGCTGGCAAACGTGTCCTTGGAAAAAACTCCACGAGTCAGTGTAGGAAATGACACGTGTCCAACTGGGTCACACTTGTTTAGTTGTTTTTCCTTCGTGAGAAAGATATCTATCGTGTTTTGATGATCTTGGATAAGACACCTGGGGATTGCTTAGTAAGAGAAGCAGATTACGTACTTTATGGTATTTAGATGAGAATTCATGTTGGTCATTAGAATCTGTGATACTTGAGTGACTCATAATTTTTATTTTTGTTAACGGTATAATTTGCAGCAAAATCCACCTATTCATGGATGAGAGTTCAAGTTAATTTCTTTGAGAAAATCCCTTATCTTTTTCAAAAGTTAAACTTTTTAAAGTCTAATTTTTCCAATGTATTCACTTAAATTCAATAATAAAAAACTAATTCAACTTGGCCTCTCAAGATTTTTTTCAACCGTCCAACTTTTCGATTCGATTTATTTTAATAATTCTTGTTGTAAAAAATTGATAAATTTATTAGTTAATTGATTAACTTTTTTAAATTAAAAAGTTCTTATAGATTAAAATAATAAATTAATGTTAAATTAACAATTTCTTTTTTTAATTAAACTTCAAATTTTTTATATACAAGAACAATCTTTTTTTAATCATATTTCAAATTCTTTAGTTATACTTAATATGATTGTTGAATATTTTAAACCTTAAACTACTTCAAAACATAGCTTAAATTATCTAAAGTTCTGTTACATATAAAAAGTGTATTATCATGTAATGCCATACATAGTCAAGTCAATTGAAATGTTTGAGACGGTTAAAATTTGAATATCTCCTTTAAGGTAGGTTTGGTTAAAGGTTTATTAATAGAATGAATAAAATGTAAAATTATGTTTATAATAAAATGGAACGGGATAGAAGAATAGAGTTTTATTATATCTCTTTCTATTCTAAACAGTAAAAACGAAAAACCTCAAATTTATGAGGTTTATGATAGAATATAAAATGATAAACAACTTACATTATATTATATTATAAGCTCTTCTTTCAAATAACATTTCGCTATATTATATTGTGAGCCCTTCCATTCCTTCTAACCAACAATTTTTTAATATTATATTCATTTACGTTTGATTCTATTATAAACTATTTCATTTCATCTCATTTCATTTTGTTAAAAACTTTGCGTCCAATCAAATATAGCCTAAAAGTCAAGTTTGCTTAGCTTGTACTTCAAGTTTTCCAACCGTTCTTAATTTCATTGCTTGTTATTTTCTCTGGTTCAACAATACTGTTTATTTTAATAAATTTTAGTTCATAATGACTTGCATTATTTAATTTCTTAAGGTATATATGAAAATTGTAAAGATATGACTATTCCATTTCGGTGACCTTGACCATGGAGGTAAGATAAGTTTGTTTAAGAAATAACTTGGATAAGATTGCTTGAATATGGTCTATCTTGTTGAAAAAAAGATAGTCAATAAATAAATTGGATAAGGTCTTTGACTATGGTGATCTGAGAATGCAAGGGGCAAAGTGATCTTTGGAATCGGACTATGTGTCTTCATATTATATATTATGGAGAAATTAATTGATTCATAAGAATTTGTGTACAGGAGTGACGTAGTCAATTAATTTTAGAGTAAACAATGTAAATCTTTACTAATTTAATAGAGTTTTTATTATTTTGAACTAAAAAAAATCTTAATCTTTAAACAAAATTTGAAAAACTTTTAAAATAAATGGTATTGAATCTAGTTTTTATTAAATGGAGTATTTTGAAACTTTTGAAAATTTTAATATATAAATATTTGATGCCTCAAAATGTTTTTGAATCTTAATCTTTGATGGGGGGTTTTGTTAGCTAGATAAATTTCAAAAACTTACCTAATAGATCATTTGTCATTGGTTAGATTGTTGACTAGTACCGATGAGCTAACCAATGGACAATTAAGTAGTCGATGATTAGAATAATTTCTAATAAAATAGGTAGATTTTGTCTTATGATGGTGCCTTTACTAGCTAAAGATATATGGTCAACTAGTTGATCCTGCTTAGAAACTAATCGTTGAATAACAAATCATTTGATTCTAATCGATTGAATAACGATCATTTGATTTAGTTTTTGGTAGAATTGAATTACATATGAGTTGTGAAAAGAATTTTGACATATTAGAAAATTGCTAAGAGTATTGAGAGGTTGGAGAGAGTGTTTGAGTGCAATTGCAAAACATTTATTAGTAAAAAACTTTGTGTAAGAAATTGGATGTTAATTCTAATTTGAAGATGGTAAAAAAAATGGAGAAGTTGGTAAAAGACAACATAATAGGAACCATACTTGCTAAGGAGACAAGTGCCTGCCTTTCATGAAGTTTATAGAGGATGAGAACTAGAACAAAACTAGTATTAGAGTGGACAAAAGTAACCAATTATGTCTTCAGTAATCGAGTTGAGCAAAATCACTACTACTTATTTTATAATTGCCTTATTCCTCCTTCATTTGAATCAATCCTATG
>JANTPM010000005.1:3893517-3904967 GCA_025434745.1 Erythroxylum divaricatum
TGGTGAAATTAGTTTCTCTCACCCCACACCCACTCTTTGGTGTGATAATTTGGGTGCAACATTTCTTGCCACCAATCTCATCACTCACACTCATACAAAACATATCGAGATTGGCATTCACTTTGTCAGAGATTTGATTACCAACAAGGCACTTACTATTCAGCATCTATCTTCTTGTGATCAGATTGCAAATATCATGACCAAAGTTTTATCTTCCTCTGCATTTCACAATCTTCGTGACAAGATTATTGTGAGAACTGACCATGCACTTGAGGGGACTGATAAACATGTGAAGATCTTCTACAATCTTAATATTATTATGATTTGTATTATCTTTTATAATCTCATTTGAATTGATCTCCTGTAATCTCATTTGAATTCATTTATCTTATCTTATCTCAACAACTTAAATCATCATAAACTTGTGTAAATACAATATAAAAGCAACTCATTTATACACAAGGAAAATAATACATTTATACTTCAATTATGTTCTTTTATCACTTAATTAAAAAATTAGTTGGTTTAAAATTTTTACTGTTGAATTGATTGAATCAACTTAATCCATAAACTATTAGTTAAAACAGATTGAGCTGAATCAAAAATAGTTGAATTCAATATACAATATGGTCGGGGAAAGAAATAAAACTAATTACGTGAAGAAAAGGAGGAATCAAAGATATAAAATAATGGTCGCCGTTAATGCACAAAGTCATTTTGGAAACTACAAAACAAAGCCAGCTGTTGAGCATCACGTCAAAATAAATATCTCATAAAGCAAAGCAAAACCTTTTGTAACAGCAACAAGACCATAACTAGCGGACGAGAACGGTTTGTTTTGACGACATCATTTGAAGGAGAAGTTCGGTTGCTTTGCTTCCTGACAAAACCCACCACCTATTCTTGGTTTTGACAACGTTGTTTATATTTCTCAAGTTCTCTCTTCCCCCTTCGTGTCATCACATTACATTGCAACACTCAACATGCCTTGTCTTTTAAGGTAGTTCGGGAAGTACCATTGTCTTGACATTTTTTCACCGAACACAATTATTTTATTACATTTTTATTTTTTTAATTAAGTATTTATTTATTTATTATCTTTTTCATATTTTTGTCTATATTTTGTTTATTTTTTTAATTTTAATGTATATATATTTTATATTAGTGTATTAAAAAAATTCTCTTTATTAAATAAGTATAAGATTACATATTACTTTATTACTTATTGAATCTCTTCAAATCATACATTTGAGCGAGACTTTATTGGATCTTCAAATCATACATTTGAGTGAGACTTTATTGGACTTGTTATTTTTGTTATTAAAATGCATATTTGTAATTGTCTCAAAGATTGTTTATAAGGTAAAACTTGTCCATAGAATACCTTCAAAGGAGTAGTCTATTAGCCCCCGGGGTAGTCGAGTAGAAGGTATAAGGTCAAAAGATCTTTGTATTCGCTTCTCCTTATTTACGCTCTCTTAATCAAATCTGTTGTACAAAGCTTGCCTTATGTAGAGTACACGATTAGCATAATTTGCAAATTATTGCGGCAATTCAAAGATTTATCCCGTGCTCCTTCAAATGACATCAACTGCGAGTTCTTTTTTTTTTTTTTTAAGTAGTCTAATTAAAGTTAGGCATGTAAAGTTATACTGGTCAAGTTCTTAAAATTTTTTAAAAAAAGCGGAACTTAAATTTAGGAAGCCTAATTCAAAATTTACAGCAACTTTTTGTCTATTATGATCAAAGAACTGGAAGTCTGGAACACAAGCGACCAAAGGACAGAACCAGCTAAGATTACCTTCCAAGTTAGCTAACTTTCTGTTATCTAGTCCACGCCAACAAAGCTCTGATTAGACCTTTTGGGCTTTTCGATTGTTTTCGCAATGCCTTCTTATTGCAACGTCGTTTCATTTCCCAGGTAGCAAGAACACGCCCTTGCTCCGGGTCCTCCTGACAACTTCGAAACTGTAGCACGCCTTTTGTCCTCCTGCCAATATGTTAGTCTCCAATACTTTCAGAATTGCCATAGAGTATAATAAGGATTGCCCTCATCTTTCGACAACACAGGCACTCATGTAAATGAATTTATAGAAACCTTCACGAGAACATCAAGTCCAGAGGGTAACATGGTTCAATTCAACCAGAAGGGACAATGTTCAACAGGATTTTCGTACTTTATTGACTTTCAACTATTGGAAATATCAGATAGTACAAGATTACATTGTAAGCTAAAAGAGCACTCAAGGGTAGGTTCGTTATGTCAGAAACAAGAATCTTAATCTTAAGTAAGGGGATTAAACTGCTGGTTATCCTAACACAACATCCTGTTCTCTTAAGTGAGCTCAGCTTGTGAACTCTAATTATTCTCTAAGGGTTCTACCAACATGTGATAAAAGGAAAAATGAAAAAGAAGGCTCATTAACTCATAATTTCATCCTTTTGGATGGACCTTGATCGATAATTGGATCAACCGTAGGCAGTGGCTCTCCTTGTTGAGCATCTGGACCTTTTTCTGCTTCCGCAGCTGGAAGATAGCCTTCTGGAAATGGTGGTGGTGGAGGGGCGGGTGGTAACTGCAAGACACATATCCGAAACAGAAAGAGATCACTATCGCATATGAGATAAGAGGGAAGGGGAAATGAAAGATAGAACAATAGCTAAACAAAATTTATTCCTCGATTTTTTGTACTGCTGACAATTGACATCCTATCGAACTTTAAGTTGCTAAAGCTTTGTGGTTAGAGAATAACCAAAGGAAAATGCTCAGATAATCTTCAAGAAAAGAGAATATGGAGGATTTTGTTCAGATATATAAAAGTTACCTTTCTCTGCAAGGAAGCAAGAATATGATCTATCCTCTTAACTTCTTTGAAATCAACCACCTCCTTACCAGCCTTTGATTCAGAAGCTACACCGTCATTATCAGTATCAACTGCAATAGAAATTTATATGAGACAACTTGATGGAAATGAAAAACAAAATAATATATGGGTCATTAATTCACATCTATGGCATATGCACTGGTGTTGCGACTACAAAGTAACCAGTTCTTGTTTCACCTTCATGAAATATCAAATATCGACTGTAAGGAGATGAGATGAAGGATGCAAAGGAAAATAAAATAAAAGGTGGTATTATCGTCCATAAAATTTCCTGTCAAATTACGGAACTTCCTGTTTAGAAGGGAGATTATTTGAAATGATGCTAGCAATCAATCCAAAAAGAAACTCCAGAGCCATCCCAGAACTTCTCTCCATATCCTACTTGCATACAATACAAGAATCACATCAACAAGGAAAACGAGCAAAGTAGCCCATCAATACCATATCCAATCTTCTCTAACTTTGAGGCAGCAGTAGTAAATGCCTTTGAAATATAGTACAGTGCTCGTCCCTGCCATATGGAAAACCAAAGATTACACTGGGATCATGCAACAACAGCAATGAACACAAGTATCTGCATCATGTCACAGCCAGATCATAAATGCTTGATCTACTAAAACTTCAATTTAAGCTTCCATCATTTGTACCTCAACCTCAATCATAAATAAAGACTCCTCACTCCATATTCTGACTGGGATTTTTCATCCTTTCTTTTCTCCAACTTTCAAAATGTGATGTAATACATGACAATCGAAATCCTCATACACAAAATGACATTTTTTTCTAAATAATGTTTAGTTCATGAAATGTACAAAGCTTTGGCAACTACTCTGCCTCATGTCAGACAAGTTCATGTATATATGGTATCAAGAATACAGAAGTAAAGGTAAAGCTCACAATTCGAGCTGCAAAGACATTGGAAAGCTGTGGAGCCTGATATATGGAACCATCCAAGATATAATAAGTAAGCATTGGTGTGACTTTCTCAGGACTATCCCTCTTCTGCTTACGAATAACAAACAGATGAGGCTCCATCACTTCACTCAACACGTATTCTGTGCCTGTCATTTTTCTTAAAAAGAAGCAACACATAAGCCTTTCCTTCCAAATTCTTCAATCCAACTAAAAGAACTCATGAGTACAGTAATGAACTAATGACACCTAAATGTTGACAATAAGGCTAAAACCTTGACACTATAATAACGCATACTATACAACATATGACAAAAACCCACATCAGTAAACATCAACTCAAAGACAAAAGCTTTCTCAAAACGCAAAAAGTTTCAATCTTGAAAATGCACACACATACAGAAAAGGAACAATTTGTGTGGTTTTACTTACACGAGGTGTGAGGGGTCAAGTGGGTGTATAGATCGCAACCGAAGTTGTTCGTTGTTGCAAGTGAAGTCATAGAAAGGTGAAAGCGCAAAGTAATCGAACACAAAGTTCCGATCGAGAGGGTACGAGTTGAGCCATAGTTGGTCTCTGAAGCAAATACCCGTCATGTCGGTCCCCGGAGGCTGTGGCGCCGCTGGAGGGTTCCCGTCGAAGTTCACCGCCGGAGGCGTCGCCATTCTGATGGGTGTAGGAAGTTAGCGAGAGCCCAAAGGAACTGAGACGAGTAGCGCCTGATTCCGTTTTTCTTAAAGAGAAGAATCAAGAAATCGGGATGTTATAATTTAAAATTAATCGAATTTAATATTAAATTTAAGAAAAAAAGATTAGACTTTTTACGTAATTTAAGAAATAAAAAAAAACTGATCTTAAATATCTCGATTTTTTTTCTACTTTTTATTTTTTTGAAAAATTCTTTATTTTAAACTCTGACGAAAAAATAATGATATAGCGTAAATATCAAACATAAAATAATTAAATATTACTAATATGATAACTTATTTTTAAAGATTGCAGTAGGTCGGCCAACTCAAGTGGCCCTGGGCAAAATTATTATTATTTTTAAAAGTAAACTAATGTTGTTTTGTTATCTCTAGTGAGTGAATCAGGCTCGAATAGAATTATTATCATTTAAAAAAATAAAATGGTATCGTTTTATCATTATTTATAGGGTTTCAGGCCGATTGAACTTGGGCTTTTACCATCCTTACTTATCTCCGATCTTAACTATAATTAGTTTAAAAATTAAACTAAATCGTAATGTAAATTGCATTTGATTAGTCAGTGTTTAATGTTTGTATTATTTGTATTTTATCATTATTTTTTAACCGAGGTTTAAAAACAAATTTTCTAATAAAATTAAAACTAAAAGGATTTTTTGAGAATTTTAAATAATTATTTAAAAGTTGAATGAAAGTTCTTTTTTCAAGTTTGTAAAAGCTTACAAACTTAAATAAACCCCACAATGGTTTAGACGGACAACCTCAAAGGAATTCCAATATAATTTATAAACTTTGGAGATTAATAAAATTTAAATTTACAACAACAAGTATAATTCAATAAAAATATTTGAAACGCGTGTTTTGGGAAGATGCAGTATGCAGCCTTACTTTTTTTTTTTTTATAACTCAAGGTTCAGACTTGGCCTGACTACCTGGAACCTATGAGCCACCCACTCAGATTCATAGATAGGTAAATCCGGGTTTGATCCTAGTCAGTATCAGAGGTACCTGTATCCTAGGATAGGTCGTTATCACCAGGGGATTACAACCACTCAAAGAGAAGCTGCTCCTCTCAAGATTCGAACCCACAACCTTCTCACAATCCTCTCCCCCTTTCTACCGTTAGGCTACCCGTGAGGGGCAGTATGCAGCCTTACCTTGATTAGACGATAGGTTGTTTTCAAATTAATAAAATTTAATTTTGTAAACTGCCTAATCCAATTTTTATTTGTTAGACTGCGTCAACGTTTAAACTGCTAATACATATCTCAAGACTAATTTCTTATCAGGAATTGGTCAGGTACTGTATACATCATTGTTTTTTTTTTTTTATATATAGTCTTGACTTTGATTTACAAATTGATTGGTTATCATTTGTTCACCAGATAGCAGCATCTTTGGTTAACCTTTACATTTCATGGTGACAATCATGACAGTGAAGATATCATATAGAATGTAACTGGGGATTTTACAAAAACCTGGAGATATAAGACTCTCATGCATGCTGATATTGACTAGACAGTTGTTAATTCTATTCAGGCAGAACCAGAGAAACAGTCATACGATTCAGAACTGAAAAATAAGGTTTCAGGATTATCATTTCTGTATTTAAATTAATTGCTACTGCTACAGTGAAGATTGTTTTAGTCAAGTGACCTATCCTGTCTACTGCATAACTGCGTCTTTCGAATAATTAAATTCATTATTTCCCTACCAACTTCTGTTTCATTACAATCCGTTGATAATTAAAATTACTATAATCATTTACAAGTTGGCAAAGCTGTTACAGCAGCAGTTGAAGAAGTCCAGGATCAGAATCTATGACACATGTACTTAAGTCTTCTGTTCATCTACCGGAAAAGAAACTGGTGAGCAGAGGGAAGATGCTGCAACATTTACTTTTCATTTTTCTCTGTGTCTTAGCTCCTGCAGTTCCGGGGCATGCACAGAATCAAACAGGTTCTTGTTTCTTGATTTATGGTTAAGTATCTGATTTGTTAACCATCAAACTAATCAGGACTTTCTCTATTCCTTGATCACAGGGTTCATTAGCATAGATTGTGGCTTACCTGCAAATAGAAGCTATACAGATTCGAAAACAGGCCTGGATTATATTTCGGATGAGACGTTCATTGACAGTGGCATAAGAGCGAGCATAGGACCTGGTTTCAACAGAAATGACACGGACACGCAGCTTTTATATCTAAGGAGCTTTCCTCAAGGTGGCAGGAATTGCTACAACATATCAGTTATAGGAGGCACTAAATATCTGATCAGGGCTAGATTCTTGTATGGAAACTATGACAACCTGAATAAACTACCAATATTCGATCTGCACATAGGGCCTAACAAGTTGGTCAATATCCAAATTCTCAATGCCTCGGATCCTGTCAATAGTGAAGTCATATATAACCCCTCGTCAAACTACATGTTTATCTGTCTGGTGAACGTTGGTTCTGGAATACCGTTTATATCAGCTTTGGAATTCAGGCCTTTGAACAACACCGCATATCCATTTCAGTCTGGACAACAGGTACTGTTCTTACGGCTAGATGTTGGCTCCAGAACCAATAAACAGTTCAGGTAAGTCATTACATGCCTTCAAAACTTTGAGAATGCGATTTGCAGATGTATAGTTCAAGCTTATTGATCCTGGAGAGTGAACCTGCAGGTTTCCTGATGATGTATATGACCGTATCTGGGATCCTTACCATTTAATGGAATCAACTAATTTGAGCACAAATTTAACTGTTGAACCTGATCCCCAGCACATTGAATACCAACTACCATCAAATGTCATGAGAACTGCAGGATCACCGACAAACACCAGCGGACCAGTAAATTTCTCCATAAGTGTAGGCGCTAGTGGTTACAATTTCTATGTCTGCATGCACTTCGCTGAGATTGTAAAGCTAGGAGCCAACCAGTCGCGACAATTCGACATTAACTTTCAAGACCAGCCGAACACGATTTTTAGTAATAGCAGTAACTGGAGTCCACCTATTGTTCCCCATTACCTGTCTACGACCACTATCTGTACCCCATCAACTGGAACATGGATTACTTTTTTAATAGAGAAAACTGAAGCTTCAACACTGCCACCTCTTCTCAATGCTTTGGAAATTTATCACATACTTGAATTCACACTGGCACCAACAGATCCCAGCGATGGTATGTGTTAATTTTCAAATCAGCATCTTCCTTGTTTTGGTAATGCATATCATAGCATACATAATCTGATCTAGAATTACTTAAAATATCGAGAAATATACTAGTTGTCGCTATTTCGGAGATCAAGTCGATGTACAAGGTAACGAAAAATTGGCAAGGAGATCCATGTGCTCCTCAAGCCTATGTGTGGGATGGACTCAATTGCAACTACAATAATCAACCTAAAATCACATCCTTGTAAGTATATACATAATCAAATCTGATCAAGTTATTCCCTTTTCCTTTATATTTTTCTCCATCTTAACAAGTATTGATTAACATTCTATCAGGAGTTTATCCTTTAGTGCACTGACAGGGGAGATAGCCCCAGAAATAGCTAATCTAAAATCACTTGAATCCCTGTGAGTATCCTTATGCCATTTGGAAATATGCGGTATTAAAATGCTGATACAGAAATTAATCTGTCTTACAATTGCTTTTATCATGTCAGGGACTTGTCAAACAATAATTTAAATGGCTCAATCCCTGACTTCCTGTCACAATTGTCTTCCTTGAAAGTCCTGTAAGCTACTTTCTATTAAGAATAAAATCAATTATAGTGTGAAAAGTTATCAGAACTATAAAGTTTTCTGTGTCTCTGCAGAAACTTAGCAGGAAACAATCTGACAGGTGCAGTTCCAGTTGCCCTCATCCAAAGATCCCAACAGGGTTCTCTGCTTCTAAGGTCTTACTTCATTTACCAGATGTCTCCTAACAATTCTTGATTTCCCATTTCTTCTTTCTGTCGACATTTTGTAAAATCATTATAGGAACATCCAGTTCTCATCATATAAATGATAAGAACAAATTGGTGTTGGGTACTTATACTTACATGTCCTACTTTTTTTGTCACTTTTATCATCAATTCAAGTGTTGATGGAAATGCAAACCTCTGCACATCGATTTCATGCAACAACAAGAATAACAACAAAAATAAAGTTGTCGCCTCTGTGGTTGCATCAGTTGCTGCCTTCTTTGTCATTGTATCATTAGCGACCATATTTTGGAGCCGAAAAAGAAGGCAACAAGGTATGAATTTCTCTAGGAACTAATCAAACTACAGAAACATAGATTTAAATCAACACTATGCGAAGCTTTGAACATAAAATTGCAGTGTATTTTCTACTGAACAGTCTGAAACATTTAATTCTCTGCAGCCAAAAAGACAGAAGCTGAAAACAGCAAGACAAATGACCGTCTAGAGCTTAACCGGCGTCAATTCAGTTACTCGGAAATTCTGATAATCACAAACAATTTTGAGAAAGTCCTTGGTAAGGGAGGATTTGGAACAGTTTACCATGGCTTTTTGGATGATACTCAAGTTGCTGTAAAGGTGCTCTCTCCATCCTCAAGGCAAGGGTATAAGCAGTTTGAGGCTGAGGTAACTAAAAACACTGCCTCCTGGAAGTATTTAGGCTCATTTGGCTTCATACAAATTTATGGTACATTGCATAAACTGTGATTTGCATTCATGATAACAGGTTAAACTTCTTCTGAGAGTTCATCACAGAAACTTGACTACCCTTGTTGGATACTGCTATGAAGATACCAACATGGCGCTAATCTACGAGTTCATGGCTAATGGAAACTTAGAAGACCATCTATCAGGTTTTTCTATGCAGCTCCACTATCCTTTTCAAGGAAACACAAAATACATGCCCACCAAATTAGTTTAGAGCCTTAGACAGGTTTTTCATCGATGCAGATAAGAACAAAGAAACCTTAAGTTGGGAGTTAAGGCTTCAAATAGCCCTCGATGCAGCTCAAGGTCAGTAGTCAGATACATCAATGCTATACTTTCATTTCCATTTTCCTGGTCTTGACATTTTCTGCAATCTGAAATGGAGGATTGGAGTATCTCCACAATGGATGTAAGCCTCCAATTGTGCATAGAGATGTGAAGACCACAAACATATTACTGGACGATAAGTTACGAGCTAAGATATCCGATTTTGGACTGTCAAGATCTTTCCTAGTCGAAGATGACTCTCATGTTTCGACCACAGTTGCTGGAACTCCTGGCTACCTAGACCCTGAGTAAGCATTTTCTGCATAGAAGTTTTTCTGTCCCTAAACAGATAGAAGTTGATCAAGTTAGTTACGTCTTATTGGCAATGCAGGATTCATGGAACAAACTGGTTCACTGAAAAAACTGATGTGTACAGCTTCGGTGTTGTCCTCCTGAAGATAATCACAAACCAACCCGTGATTGCCAGGGCCTCTGAGAATATCCACATAACACAATGTGTTACTCCCCTGATCACAAATGGCGATATTGAAACTATTGTGGATCACAGGTTATCAGGAGCCTACAGCGTAAACTCTGTGTGGAAATTCATGGAATTAGCAATGGATTGTGTATACAGTAACGCTATGAGAAGGCCAAACATGAGTCAGGTAGTGATTGAATTGGCAGAGTGTCTGGCAATGGAGAGGCATCGGATTATGGAGGGTCAAAGCTTTCAGACAGAAAATCCGAGTGAAGTTTTCAGCATGAATCTGCATTCGGGAGAATCTCCCCTGGCAAGGTAGTTCTTTTGATCTTCATCGCAATAAACTAATTAGAGTATATATAAAAAAATGCCTTCAAATGTTTTTGACATCTTTGCACTGAACCTGTGTTGTATACTATGAACCAATTCCTGTACCTAGAAAAACAGAAATGAAAAGCTGTTTTCTTTTTTCCTGAAGGAGATCTCTCCAGGTCACATTTTTTCTTAGTATTATAAGCATTACAAAAAAGGAGCATAATTGTAGTTTGATTCGGTTCAAATTCAATAAATCAAGTATAGGTTGATTACATTTGAATTGGGCTCAAGTCTAAGAGGCCAATTTGAAATTATGTATAAATCTACTCTTTTAAAATAAAGTTGCTTTGATTAATTATTCAAAATATCATCAAATTGATCAATTATATTAAATTAATGTCGTTTTGAGATGATCCAACAAATTTGGGCTATGTAACTCGAAGTTATTGAATTTCGAATCAGATTCAAACTATTGTAGAATTTATCAATTTGATCAGTTCAATTTATTTTTTAAAACAGAAAAATCCACTATCGTTATCCTTTGGATCCGTATTGAGTAAACTTTCAGATTAATGTAATAGCCTGCAAATTACATCAACCGGGTACTTCGCATTAAACAAATCTTGTATGATAGGGTCGATTGAAAGAACGTAAGTAAGAAGATTTGAACATAGAACCTTTTAGTCTTATACTTCCCACTTCACCAACTTGACTAGCCCCTAAGGGCTAGTTCTATTCATTGTTATTCCTAGTTACATAACATTGACACGGCCAACTTCATTGTTTCCCTTAACAAAGAATTAAAGTTGCAAAATTTAAATTTTGTGTTAGAAATTAATAAAGATGAAAGGATTTTTTTTTCAAAACGATTAGGTCTTTTTTTTTCTTTTTATGATGAAATAAATCAGTAGCAAAAAAAGGGTATATATGTGAAAAACAATGGAGATATGGTTTCATCTTTGCCTGAATCTTTAACCCAAAAAAGGAAAAACGAAAAAAGAAAAAGTCAACATTATGGCCTGTCATCATTTGTGATAGTAGGCCAATAATCTAAGGACCTATTCCGTTTTGCAAGTTGTAACTATATAATAATAATAATAAAAGGAAAGTAAGACATCACCATGTGAAAATATAATTCATTTGAAAATTTTTAAAATAATTAATCAAAATATATTAAAACTTGTAAATATCAATTCATTACTTAATTT
>JANTPM010000005.1:3922365-3935189 GCA_025434745.1 Erythroxylum divaricatum
CCAAATTAACATAACTAATGAAGATTAATTAAACTATATCGTTTAATAATATAATTAAAACTATGTCATTTGTTGGAAAGAAAACCCTAAATCAAAGGTAGCCCTTCATTCTCGCATAGATGCCTACTGCTTCTCACTTTGTCCTCACATCACATCAAGTTTCTCAGTTCATTCTTGCATCACAAGGCAACAAGTTTAGTTTGTTTTCCTTAAATAAGGAAGAATGTTAAATTGTTATAGATTAATATTAAATTGAAGAACTCTTGGATCGCTATGAAGGTAATAAAATGCTAATATTAGATAACTAATGTAGTTGAATTAAAATAGAGTGGGTATTAATCTTATATTATACATAATCAAATAATATACAATAAAAAATAAATTATACAAAAAATTATTAATTTATAAAACTGATCGATTAATTAATAAATTAATTATTATCTTAATAATAAGATTTATTAAAGTAAATCAAATCAAAAACTTGAAAAATTAAATTAAATTGATAATTTTTTTTCACAAATTTGATTTTTTAATTATTACTTGCAGCTGTTATTTTTATCAGACAGTTTAAATAATTCATTTGAATATTTGCTTCATTTCAAGTTGATCAATGTGTAATTATCTAGTACTCTCTCCTAGGCTTCAAGACCAGGTTGTAGTAGTGAGTTTCACAGAACACCAGGCCTGGTTTGTGGTCCAAGAGCAACTTTACAGGCCCTGCTGAATCATCTTATATCAACGTGGATTAGATAATTATACATTTATCACCGGATTTATTTCTTTATAAATTAAAAATTTTTAAAAATTTGAAACTACTTTTTATTTTTAATTTTACAAATATCTTTTTAATAACTTAGTTAAAAATTATTAATTCAATTCTTAAGCTCGAACATAATTAATTAAATTATTAATTATTTTAAATTATTACTTAAAATATAAATTAATCGGTTTAAATTTGAGATATAATATTTAATTAGTTTGTATTTACCGTTTATGTTATGTATATTTTATTGCTAATTTTTAATCAAAATTTAGGAAAATAATTTTTGTAGTAAATTAAAAACTAAAAAGAGTTTATTAGATTATTTTAAAGATTATAACAATTTTTCTAAAATTTTTTAAAATATAAAGAAGATTTATAAAAAATTTCAAATAAAATAGAAAATGTTAATTATAACATAATTTAATTATATTTTTTATTTATTAGTGCACATCTGTCACTTTTTGGCGCACAAATTTTATTACAAAAGTAATCAAAAAGCGCACTCGTAGTGACCTCCAAGACGGCAAAAGGAGATCGAATTCAACACGAATCTGCCCGACCCGGTCGGTTGGATCCGGATTAAAACCCAAAACTGCGTAGTTTGGCACAAGAAGACCTCTAGAACGTCCCCATAGGCTCTCGCTCCTACGCAGTAAGCTCGACGCCGATTTGGTCTCTGTCACCGTGCTACTTGTCGTGCCTTCTAATTCAGGACGTTACACTCGTGGTTTTAGTCATAGCTCGAAGAATTTTGCCCCATCTCGTTTAGGTCAGTTGTTATGTTTTGTTTTTATTGGAAGGTTTTGCCCGTTTGATTCAGTTTAGTACTTAGCTCATTACACTCTTTAAAGTCAATTTGAGATTATGTTCAATTAGCTAAATTCTTTGATGGGTATTGAATTTTGGGTTTGAAAAGGATGGTGTTTGGATCAAAACGCAATCTTTTTTGTGTGTGTGTGTGAAACTAAGGGAAGAAGAAGATGAGAGGGGCAAAAGATGAGGAAAAGTTAGCGAGCCCTATGTTTCCGAGGCTTCATGTGAATGATACTGAGAAAGGAGGGCCTAGAGCTCCTCCAAGGAATAAAATGGCTCTCTATGAACAGCTTAGTATTCCTTCCCAAAAGTTCAGCTCCGGATCACCTTCTATATTGCCTCTTCCACCCAACACTGGGGCCAGTGTGGTTCCTTCAGTGCCTAGAAGCCATGTGAGTTTTGATCATCTATGAAATGTTTATCTTTTATGTTTTTTAATCGATTTTTACTTTTCATGTGTTTATGATCCGAATTGTTCTTGTTTGTGGTTTTACGTGTCACCAAAATACCATCTTTCTGGATGTGAGTTGATTATTGATGCCTAGTTTATTCACTTTTGATGGTTCCTTGGGTGTTCTATGTGCCTATTGATTACAAGTGGTATGCTGTATACAATTAATTCAGGAATTATTGTTCATTTGGTTCCTCTGCTTACTTTGGCCATAAGATAAACAAACAGATTCGTAGAAGTTCATCTAATTGGGGTGACCTAATTAACTACCTTTCTACGTATGTATTTGGTATTAGTCCTTTTGTTTTAAATTTTCCTATTTCAGTAGTTGTGTTATTGGAAAAAGACAATAAATTTCTTCGAGTTATCTATAATTGGATTTGGAAAGGAAAAGGAAACACTTTTCCAGTCACTTTACTTGTGCTTTTTTCTTTTTGTATTTTGGTCTACTTAATTTCTTGTTTCTATGAAAGTCTTCCTATTATTAAATTCATTGCAACAAAATTAGATGATACTGATTGCAAATATGGGGGGAACGTTTTATCAGAGTTTATCAAGAGGACTTCATTTTCATATTTCAGATACTGAGGATTCAATAGGAGAAGTTAGAATAAGAGGACTGGATAGGAAGACATAGGTAGCAGTACTAAAGTTCAACTAATTTATAAGTGGGATCTTCTAAGTGGTTTTCCTAAAACAGATTATGATTCCAAGGCCATTTCCTTACACTGAAAATCTGCTTTCATGAGCTTAAAATCAGTTCTAGTTACTGTCTTTAGCTGTTTGATTATAAATGATATGAACTCATAGGGATATGGTTGTGAGAGAAGTGATCTTATTCCACCTCGGAACCCTCCTGCAACTACACATTTTGCTGAAAAGAATCTTCTGTGTTCCTCTCGTGGAGGCAACTCTAATGGTGAAATTGGAAGTCGAGAACAAAATTCCATGAATGGCGCAAATGGTCAAAGCTTGAATATTTCAAAGCCGTTGGTTGCTGTTACTGCAAAATCTAATTCATTTCAACCATCAGATTTCTCCAATTTTAAGAACTTTTCATGGAATAAGCATGGAGATGAAAATGACTTTAGAGTTCCTGGCTCTGTTAATTCAGGAGCTGATGTAAATTGTGACAACAGGCGGCACAGCAAAAGTCAAGATCTGGCCTGCTCAAACTTGAGCTATTCAATGCAATCTGGAAAGCTTAAGAAAGGATCGGAAACAATAAATCTACAGGCAAGAGAATATCTTAGGAACCAACATCAACAGAATGCAAAAGCATTTCAGACTCGTATGGAAGAATCTGATTCAGTGCCATCACTTAAAGATCAGACCTTAGCCGATGCGTCTGCTAGCCCTTCAGTGAGGATTAAAAATATTGAATCAATGAAGCAAGCACATTCATTTTCAGGTTGGGACTGTAGGAGTAATATGGAAGATGTTTCAAAATGCTTAAATGGTGCAAATGTAATATTAAACCAACAGTCTGCCACATCACAGGATACAACAGTCGGGGATAATATTTCAGTAGAATCATTAGGGGACAGAGGTGATGAAAATTCTTCCAAGTCGAGAAGTGAATCAAATTCAAGGCCATCACTTGGAGATGATAACATAAGTCCTAAAAGGGTTGAGAATTGCAGTGAAAACTATGGAAACAAGAAGCATGATTCTCTACAGATGGAGCTTGTAGAAAGACCTGATGATGTTTCAGAATCTTCCATGTTGGACTCAAGAACAGCTTTGATTGTAACACCTGATGATGTTGTGGAAGTAATAGGGGAGAAGCAATTCTGGAAAGCTAGAAGAGCTATTGCCAAGTAAGTTTATTTGTCTTGTTGTTGCTGTTTCACTTCTAATGTTTCTAGTTCATTGGAATTTGTGATACTTGGTTAATAGAGTTTGATTTTATGTTGGTGTTAAGTTATAAATTTAACCATTTATAGCAGTTGCTCTCCTTGCATACATATTAAATTATCTGAATCTTAATGAATATTATGTCTCTAGTTATGTCAGAACTTTGTGGACTAGGTTTTGTCAAGTTGTTTAAGTTAATTGAGTAGCTTCTTAAATATACCTTCAAGTGGAGTGATTGTTTGATAGATTGTATGTAGAGCAAATATTAGAGCAGAAAAAACTGCTGATAAGTACAATAAAGATGATAAAGGTTCCTTTCTATTATTTTGGTTGCAAATTTTCCTTTAAAATGGTAGGGATGGAATTCTGTTTGCTTTTAGGAATTGCAATTATTGAAAATGCCTGAAACCATTGTGGAGAAATCCTACATAAGGGCATAGCATGGTTAAAGTGAATTGGTATATTTCAATCTTCAATCAGTCAGTGGCATAGTCAGTAAATGAGCAGGCAATCAAAGTCTACTTGCAATATTGTTAATTGTATATTTCAAGTTGCTTAACTTCAAGTAAAGAACTGTTTGAAGTTCTCTAAAAGTAATGCAGACATAATACCCTCAAATGCATGTGGTATTGTTGTGAACCTGACCATTAGCAGCTTTCGGCTTTGTGTATCGAAAATGTGTCTATATGTATTTGTGAATATGTATGTGTGTACATGTGAAGATTTCTTAATCTGCCAGTTGGAAATTTTCCAAATGCTTGGTTAATTATTTGGTTTGGTTCATCCTTATGCGCTTAACCTGATGTAACTTGTGCCTAAGGAGGAACAATACATGTTTTTATATTGTCGAAGTTTTTATCTCTCTCTCTCTCTCTCTCTCTCTCTCTCTCATATATATATTCATTGATTCCAATAAATTCTTGTAGGAAGAACGAATTATCCACATGTTATTCTGCAAGAAGTTTTTGTATTTCTTTCTAGAGTGTAATTCTGTTTCTGTGATTAATGTGAGGCTCTATTTTTTGGGTTAGGCCTACTGATTGCCTTATTGCTGTGTCTTTGTTCTCTCAAGTATTTGACAAGTTTCGTTTGCTATCATTTCAGCCAACAAAGAGTATTTGCAATACAAGTATTTGAGTTGCATAGACTTATAAAGGTGAATGGAGACAAGTTAATTCAAAAATTCTTGTCTTGGTTTCTTAGCCATAATTGTGAGAAAATAATATAAGATTAATCTGCCACAGGTACAAAAGTTAATGGCTAGTTCACCCCAACTCTTGCATGAGGATGACCTTTATGTGGGAAAAGCATCTCCTATGAAGAAGTTGCAATCCGGGTATGCCATAGAGCAAATACCCTTGACTGTTAAACCGAAAGAGCGATATCAGAAACCACTGCCAGATACTGAATTTGCTGATGAGAATAATGTTGGGAAACTACCCCTTCCTTCTGTCAACAAGGAAATCAATAAAGCACGTCCTTCCCAGCAATCAAATAATGGGCCACCTTCAGGAACTCCACTACAAGCGCCTGTGGCTTCAAATAGCAATCTAACTCCTTGGTATTTCCCACCGCCTGGAAATCAGTGGTTAGTTCCAGTGCTGTCCCCATCTGAGGGACTTGTATACAAGCCCTGCACAGGTTCATTCCCCCCTACATCTGGATATATGGCACCTGTTTATGGCAACTGTAATCCTATGGGCCTAACACCAGGGAGTGGAGACTTCTTAAATGCAGCTTACGGTGTTCCGGCTCCACACCAGGAAGGATTTGGTCTCGTTTCTGGTACCCCTCCATTAGGGCAGACTTATTTTCTACCATATGGCATGCCATTCTTGAATCCCTCAGTTTCTGGCTCGGTGGAGCAGATGAATTCATTCTCTGCACCCGAGCTGAAGGACAACCATGTAGCAGTTGGAAACGTTAACTTAGTGTTCCCTCACAAGAGCTCACGCAGCATGCCAAGCCAGACAAGTAAAGTAATCTCTCGTCCTGTTGAGAAATCTCAAACGATGAAGGAAAGTGATGTACAGGGAAGTACGGCAAGCAGTCCAGCGGAGAATAGAGGAAATGCTCTTCCACCTCCTCACAAAGAATCAACAGTTAAGGCATCTGATCAAATTGCTCAAACTAACAAACAAGAGACACAGGCATCTGATCGAAATGGTCAAACTAACAAACAACAGGCACAGGTGATAAGGGTCGTACCGCATGATGCTAGACTGGCAACTGAATCGGCAGCACGGATTTTCCGGTCTATACAAAAAGAGAGAAAACATGGTGAATAATTTGTGGGAATTGCATTTGGTGAGATACATACCAAAGGAAATGCCTTTTTTTTATAAATATTTTAAGTAGTTGAATGTTTTATGTACCTGTAATGTTGTGATACACTGAACTTGTAAATATTAATTGTGTTTAACGGGATATTATATTGCTGGTTTGCAATCTAATCTTTCATCTTTGTTCGGAAAATACCAAGAGCAGCTCCTTTGGAATCCTTGCGTTGTCTGCCCCCATGTACTTTTGCTTATTTCATCGATGTCCAATTTAGCCCTTTAGTTAATATTCCTTCTGCTCAACGATTGTTAGTCTATTCAGATGAAACATTGCTTCTAAGTTTTGCAGATTGTTATTCTATTCAGATGAAACATTGCTTCTAGGTTTTGCATTGCAATTGGAAGATCGATAGCAAGGTCAATTGTGGAGGTAAAGTTTTTATCTTTAATTTTCTAAAGGATCAATCCAAGGAAAAAAAAAATCCTTACTAGCAATCCTGCTCTGTGTGGTATAAAATCTTCAGCTTCTCATATAAAGCGTTTTCTCATATTCTCCTTTTAGTTCGATTAATATCTTCCTCAACATCTGCAAATAAAGGCAACGTGTCCACAAAACTTGGAAACTGATCTCTACAATCACGTGTGACTTGATCAATGCCTTGTAACAAAAAGCAATCTTTGTTTATTGAACAAGATTACTCACGCGCCCAGTCGTTCATTGAAAGCCACAACCTGATTACATCCAAACATCTGATGCTAAAAAGCTCCACGATTGGACCGTGACTGCACGGACATAGAAACAGAACATGGTTAGAACTCCCCAAAAACATAAGACCCGAGTCGCTGACTCTGATCTTTAACGGATTTTTATTTAAAAGATTGGCCAAACTTCTGAGATAAAAAATCAACGTGTGTGGTTATAATGCTCAGGTTAGCTCGCTAATTGCTCACACGTGAGTTTAGACCCAGTCTTCCGTACAATTGTCAAAGTGGTTTCAGACAATTTTCTTATTACCCCTTTTTACAGGCTGAGACTAAAAGGAACATGGCAGAGTTACTTATAATTAGCATACGGATCAGGCACTCCTGTGGAATTGTTAATGAGAGTGACTTTCTGCGTAAAGTTTGGAACTTTTCTGAGTCGTGTTTTCTTTAGCAGGAAATGAGTTTTAAAGTGAAAAGGTGCGATCTTTAGCAGTTTAGTCCAAATGGGTATTGATCTTTGGCGATCGAGTTTGAGACCATTGTATAGTTAGATATTGTGGGTCCCGTTCTGAAGTGGCAGGATCTAACTTGTTGGAACTGGAACATGTAAAAAGGTTTATGTAATTAAAAACTCGGCAGGAAATTTTTGTGTTCTGTCCAATTGGGACCCACATAACCCACACCTCGCTTGTTGTCGTTTTCTTGGTTTTGCATACCTTTTTGGGTGAGATCCTCTCTTGTGGAATTCCAAGGCAACCCTCTTCTCTAGCCGAATCTACCTTTTGCCACATATTACCTGTTGATTCTATCTCCACTTACTTTCTCCTCTGTTCCTCTCATCTTTGTTTCTCGTTTTCTTTTCACTACCATTTCCCTATCCTTTTAACACGTTCATATGTTATTTCCAGTAATGTCATGTTTTCTTCTTCTTGGCTCGTGAATTTCAGCTTCAAGTTTGGATTTTTCGACGTTGGTTAGTTCTGGGTTGTTGTAAAGTTGGGTTATAATCAACCTGGTCTATCATCTTTAGTCTGAGGAATTGGTTTTCCCAAGTGGGTTGCTGTAAAATTCATATTCTTGCCAATTTCCTTTCACCCTCTGTTGATTCTATATGCTTATCCACAAGGAGGTTTGCCTTTTTGAGGTGGGGATAATTTGAGTAACTATAAAAATCCACATCTACATCAAGTGGCTACTTTCTGTTCTTCATGGTTGGATTTATTCAAAAAGCTTCTTTATTGAAGGAGGCTGATCTAGAGTACTTCTGGAATGAGTGAATTCTGAACAAAGTAACTATTTTGCTACCCGGTATACAAAGATCTTTTGGTTTTGCACTTAAGATTTCAATCTGAATTGATCATCGGGTAGGGCAATCCTTTTGTCTGATGTAAAACTTTTGCCTTAAAAGGATGGTGTTTGGATGTTGCCGTGAATTCGACAAAAAAGCAAGTTTCTGTGAGTCGAGTTTGGGGTGAAACGGAGAGGTTGGCAAGATGAGAGGTACAAAAGATGAGGAAAAGATGCTAAGTCCTATGTTTCCAAGGCTTCATGTTAATGATACAGAGAAAGGAGGACCAAAGGCACCTCCAAGGAATAAGATGGCTCTTTATGAACAACTCAGTATCCCTTCACAAAAGTTGAGCTCTGGATCACCGTGTATGTTGCCTCTTCATCCTAACAATGGGAACAATTTGGTTCCTTCAATGTCCACAAGCCATGTGAGTTATCACCTTCTTGCTCTATGCAGCTTACTTTTATTACCAATTGAGTAATTTAATTTCTGCCTTATCTACTTGCTATCGTGTCTGATTGGTTCCTCAAATGATTAACTTTGCTAGGTTTTTTCCACTCTTTAGGAATTGGAATGATGTTAGGATGCCACTGATTCAGTATTTTGATGCACTTGTTTCCTCATTTACTTGTGGGTATATTATCAGTGTTCCTATACTGTAAACAAGCAGTTCCTCTGGTTTTTCACAATCATCGAAGTTCATCTGTGTTTTTCTTTGGGATATTTCAAGTATTATGCCAATTTTTGTATTATTTTACTACACTGAAGAATTGGCTTCATGATCTTGAACTTTGATTTTCTGCTACGAAGGGCTGTGCCTATGAGAGAAGTGCTTTTATCCCGTTCTGCAACTCTCCTGCAAATTCACATGTTGCTGAAAAGCTCTTTTCTTATTGTTCTGGTGGAGGCAACATAAATGGTGATATGGCAAGTCAAAATAAAAAATCTGTGAATGGCACAAATGATCAAAGTGTGAATATCACTGGCAAAAATGATCAAAGTGTGAATATCACTGGCACAATTGACCAAAGTGTGAGTATCACACTGACTTCGGGTACAACTCCGAAATTTAACTTATTCCAATCACCAGCTTTCTCCAATCTTAAAAGTGTTTCATGTAATGAACCTGGAGATGAGAAAGATTTAAGAGTTCCTACTCAATCAGTAGCTGCTGTAACTTGTAGCAGAAGCTGGCACCAAATAAATCTAGAAAATCTACCTCATTTGAACTTGAGCTTCTCAATGCCATTGCAGAATGTTTCTGATAGGCATAAGAAAGGAACTGAGATCATAGTTCTAAAAGAAAAAGATTATCTGAAGAACCAAAATCAAGATAATGCAAAAGCATCTCGAATTCCCGATTCTCTGGAAAGATCTGCTCCTGTACCATCAGTCAAAGGCAAGACCGTCGCCAATAGCCTTTCCATGGCTGATACCCTTTCCAGCCCATCAAGCAGAGTGTCACTGAAGGAAACACATTCATCATCAGATCGAGAATATAGAAGCATTGCAGCAGGAGTGCTGAAAAGTTTAAACGGTACAAGTTCACGAATAAACCAAGAGTCTGTCACAACACAAGAGAAAACAATTCTCAGAGATATGGAGTGCACAGGCAGCAGAGGCAAAGAAAATGCTTCCAAGTTGCAAGGTGAACCATATTCAAGGCATTCATTTGGTGATGATAAAAGAAGTCCTAACGAAGTTCAGAATGTTATTGAGTCCTCTGAGGAAAGGAAACATGGTTCTTCACAAATTGGACATGCTGAAAGATGTGATGATGTTTCAGAGACTTCCATGGTGGATTCCATGGTAGCTTTTACTATAACACCTGATGATGTTGTAGGAGTAATAGGGGAGAAGCAATTCTGGAAAGCAAGAAGAGCTATTATAAAGTGAGTAACTCAATCTTACAGTTGCCATTTTCATAAGATGCAGCTAATATCATCCAGATTATGATGTTCATGGCACTTTCAGTTCTGTCAAAAAGAACTGATGATTTGCACCAGATTGTCAGATTCTGATATAATTCTTTATCTCTTCTTTTCAGCCAACAAAGAGTATTTTCTATACAAGTGTTTGAGTTGCATAGACTCATAAAGGTAAGCAGTTGGATACGGTGTTTGTTCTCTTGATTCCATTGATATAACTTTGAAGAAAGCAGTCCTTAACATTAATTCGCTACAGGTACAAAAGACAATTGCTGGTTCCCCCCATCTCTTGCATGAGGATAGCCTTCATGTGGGGAAAGCTTCATTAAAGTCATCCCCAGTGAAGAAGTTACCATCTGAGTATGCCATAGAGCCAACACCCGAAATTGTTAAACCGAAAGAGCAATCTCATAAACCACAATCGAATACTGAATTTGCTGATGAAAATGCTGTTGGAGGACCTCCTCTTCCTTCTGCTAACCCTGAACTTAACAAACCAGTTCTTGCCCCTCGATCAAATTACGAGCCACATTCAGGAAGTTCACTGCCAGTTCCTATGGCTGCAACAAATACCAAACCCACTCCATGGTGTTTCCCAGCACCTGGAAATCAGTGGTTAGTTCCTGTGATGTCCCCATCTGAGGGACTTGTCTACAAGCCTTATTCGGGACCATGTCCTCCAACGCCTGGATTCATGACACCAGTTTATGGCAGCTGTGGTCCGATGAGCCTAACACCAGGTAATGGCGACTTCCTGAATGCGACTTATGGTGTTCCAGCTAGCACCCCTCCTTTGGGGCAGACCTATTTTCCACCTTATGGCATGCCAATCCTGAACCAGTCAATTTCTGGCTCATCTATGGAGCAAATGAGTCCATTCACTGGACCTCAGTCAAAGGACAACCAGGTATCAGTTGGAAACATGAACTTAGTGTTCCCCCACCGAAGTTCTTCTAACATGGCAAGCCAGACAAGTAGAGTGACTCCCCGTTGTGGTGGGAAGTTTCAAGCATCAAAGGAAAGTGATGTACAAGGAAGTACTGCAACCAGTCCAGCGGAGAGGGTTAAAGGGAATGCTCTGCCACTTTTTCCAACAGAACCAACAGTTCAGGCATCTGATCAAAGTGCTCAAACTAACAAGGAACAGACACGGGTGATTAAGGTTGTCCCTCATAACCCAAGATCAGCAACTGAATCAGCAGCCTGGATTTTCCGGTCCATACAAGAAGAGAGAAAATATTATGACTAATTTGTGGGAATTGTATTCATTATCAGTAAGTTATTACAAGGGAAAGGTAAGTATTCTTAATGGTTGCTATTATCCATGTTTACAACAAGTACATATTTAATGTGATTAACAAGATGTTAACTAGAGTCAGAATGCTATTTGGAAGATTGCCTGGTCCTTGCTGTTTACTAAGCATTCCAAATTTGATTTTGGAATGCATGTATGAATTGAAATTCCAAAATTTTCAAATGGCTTGCTGCAACTCTTAATTCACTTTCAACTCCTTCGACAAGATTAGTTTAAACAAGGCTTTAAACTGTTAGCGGACAAGAAACTTATCATCCACCCTGTGGGTATGATATTATTCAAGTCTGTTTCCACTCCGGAGATGTTTTAGCTGGACTATAGTTCCCCCTTTTCTTGGTTTTGGAATCGTTCTTGGCGGTAATACATGAACTTGGTCCCATTTCATTATCATCTGTCAAATTTGCTTGGAACTTGTTTGGAGTTTTGGCTTTGAAGTTCAAACGGGAAAGAAATAGTTTTTGGTTGGTAACAAGGTAGAGTTATGTTAGTAGAGTTCTCTTGCAATTTTAGCAGGATGTACTGCTAAACCAACCTTTCCTCCAGTAAGCAGTTAAATTCAAACTTATTGAATACCAACTTTATAATATATTGAGAAACCAATCACAAATAAGATGCCAATTCAGGACCATGTTCCTGCAACCATATCCATTAGACCAGTATTCTGACGTAACTTTAACAACTAATGTTTTTCATTTTTGGTCCTTTATTAGCTTTAGAAATGTTTCAAAATTCACCAAGCTTCAACTAAGACCACCTACAGTTGTCTATGGACATTGGTCAGAATATCCAGGACCTCCGAAATACAAGTGAACTCCTTCGGTACTCACTTCATCTTTTAGCATCGTTATATAGTAGCAGGGTGTCCTGGTAATGAATGGTAGAAGAGGATATGCAATTCTGAGAACATTAGAAGCATCAACATATTGAAGATGCCCTATGTAAGCAGCTTTACCAAACCCTTCAATGGGATAATGACCACTACCCATCTCAGTGGTGGTATGGTGACCTCCATATTGATTGTTGATTACCTGTCCACCAAAAATTATTAGGTTTGCACTATCTGCTAATGATGTGAAGAGGTCTCCAGGCCAATATCCTAAATCCTGACCCTGAAACGTTAGCCACCAATTTCCACTTGAATTGTCCTGCAATATTGAACAACAGACTAGTTAAAGAATCTATGGAAAATTAATTCTCCGCTTATGATGAAAAAGTATGGAAATCCAACTCAGGAATTTCATGCTCGTTTCAGGATCAGGTTTAGTTATCTATGTTGGATCGCGTACGGTCCGAATATTCACAATACGCTGCGGAAAAGACCATACAAAATATCACATATAATCGAAAACACGTAGAATAAACAAAAATACCTTATTTTCGTGAGTGGAGTTCTTCTTTTCGAATTCCAAGACACTGCAAATC
>JANTPM010000005.1:3983987-4005871 GCA_025434745.1 Erythroxylum divaricatum
CCTTTACTGCATGCTTCCTGCTAAACAAATTGTATATACGAGCTCTTAAAGTTAAAACACCATATGAAATGTGGCATGGGGTAAAACCAAAGTTGAAAATTTTAAAGGTGTTCGGATCTCTCTGCTATGCACACATACCTCAAGTCAGGAGGAGCAAATTGGACAGCAAATCAGAACTTGCTATTTTTGTAGGATATTCTAAATTAACTAAGGGATATAGATTGTTTTATCCAACTCAAAAGAAGGTAAAGGTGAGCAGGGATGTCCACTTCCTTGAAGATGAACATTGGAACTGGCCTGAAGGAGAGTAAGGAAATGTGGAAGAAAAGCAGACAGGCAGACCATTTTCTGTTATTCCAGAAATTGCAAAAAATATACAGAACCAGTTGGAGCAGGATTTGCTAGGTTCTAAGGAAGAGGAAGATCCAGAAAATCATCTTGAGCAAAATGAATTAAATTCAGAAGAGGACCAAAATCCAGAAGTGGAAGATGATGAATTTGGTCATGTGCCAGTAAGAGGAACACAAAGCCTAGTAGAAATTTATGAAAGGAGTAATGAAGCAATGCTGGAATCGTTGAAGACTCAAGAAGCACTTCAGAATCCGAAATGGCTTGAAGCCATGAAGGAAAAAATCTCCATGATAAACAAAAATAAAACCTGGATTTTAGTAGACAAACCACCAGACAAGAGGGCCATTGGACTGAAGTGGATATTTAAAACCAAATTAAATCCTAATGGTTTAGTTAACAAGCTAAAGGCAAGGTTAGTAGTGAAGGGGTACACACAAGTGGAAGGTGTGGATTTTGGAGAGACCTTTGCACCAGTAGTTAGGATTGAAACCATTAGACTTCTTCTAGCACTTGCAGCTGAGAAGGGTTGGAAGATACATCAGATGGACGTAAAATCTGCGTTCCTAAATAGAGTATTGCAAGAAGAAATCTATGTACAACATCCGAAAGGTTTTGTGATATAAGGAAATGAGGAGAGTGTTTATAGACTCAATAAAGCGCTCTATAGCTTGAAACAAGCCCCTGGATGCTGGTATTCACGTATCGACTCATTTCTGCTGAAAATCAACTTCAAAAGAAGCTGTAGTAAGCCAACACTCTACGTCAGGCTACAACAAGAAAACATAGCAATGGTCTCGATATATGTGGATGATCTATTGTTAACTGGAAGTTCAAAAGAATAGGTTAAGTCTCTAAAACACCAGTTCAATAGCACCTTTGAAATGACTGATTTGGGAATGATAAAATATTTTTTTAGGAATGGAGATAAATCAGTGTGAAGGAAGCATAGCAATAAGTCAGAGGAAGTACGTTTGTGATGTACTGAAGAGATTCAAGTTAGATCAATGTAAGCATGTTTTAACTCCAGTTTGTCTGAAAGAAAAGTTAGTAAAGAAAGAGGAAGGAGATGAGATAGACAGCAGGAGTTATAGCAGTATGGTGGGCTGTTTGATGTATATAGCAGCTACTAGACTAGATATACTATATCCTATAAGTATGCTTTCCAGGTATTTAAGTAATCCTGGAAGACAGCACATAGTTGCAGCTAAGAAGGTGTTAAGATATTTCAAAGGGACAACTGAACATGGTCTCTTAAATGAGAAAACAGGTTGTATGAGCTTAAATGATATGCGGACAGTGACTAGGGTGGAGCAACAGAAGACATGAAGAGTACGTCCAGGTATTGTCTGACATTAGGATCAACTTGTTTGTCTTGGAGCTCGAAGAAGCAAGAGTTGGTGGCTCTCTCAACCGCAGAAGCTGAACTAGTGGCAGCTACAGCAGTGACAAAGCAGGTCATATGGGTCAGGAAGTTACTTGAAGATTTGCAAGTTCATGTAACATCTGCTACTATGGTATATGTTGATAACCAGGCTGCAATCTCTATCTTGATGAATTTAGTATTCTATGGAAAGACAAAGCATTTTAAGCTTAGATATTATTATCTAAGAGATGTACAACAAGAAGGAGAGTTGAAGCTTGAATATGTTCATATTGAAAATCAGATTGCTGATCTCTTTACTAAAGGTTTTCATGTGTCTTGGTTTGAACAATTAAGAAAATTGGTGGGAGTTTAGAAGTTGAATTTTTGATCCAAGGAGGAGTATATAGGATGCGTATCTCATAAATTCAGACAAGAACAAGGTTTCTCAAGTGTTCATGCAAGGCCATGCAACAATGTAAAGAATCAGTAGTCAAGAAATCAAGAAGAGTTAATTAAGTCAGTTAGATGATAGTTAGTAGAATTGAAATGTTATAAATGTTTAGAAATCACAAAAATTGTATACATTCGATTAATAGAAAGAATTCTCAGTGAAACTCTATTTGCCCCTGTTTTGCTACACTTTCTCTCTCTAGTCGTCTTTCTCCAAAAGTTCCGTATTATAGTCTTTAGTTTTTCGTATGATAGATAGATAACAACAGCACTGCTTCTTCTCCTCTGTCAGTCTGGAAGAAGAAAAGGTTAACACTGTAACACATTAACTCCATTAAGTAAAAGATGAACTCTGCAACTACCTTTATGGTTTTCTTCATTGGATTCGCAATAGCATCGGTGAATTCATTTCCCAATACCTGAACTAGAGCCAATAAGAAAAGCATGCAATACCCTCCAATGCTTTTGCTTAGACGAACTTGATAAGCCATTCTATACACAAAATGTAAAATTTCAATCACTTATTTTTCTACTTCCATTTTTTTTTCACTGCAACTGAAGTTTGGCTCTTGTTTGTTTATGCACTGATGTAAACCTTCATGCATTTAATAACCACTATCAACTTGTGTTGCTCTTTATGTAACACATCATTTATTAGATTGTTTAATTTAGTAAATGCAGTCTTCAACATTGAATCTTAATTACTGGATAGCTCTTTATGGAGAGGAATCCAAATTTTCACTTCAAAAAGGTTGATGCTTAGCTATAATTTTCCTTTGAGGCATTTAGGGACATAGTTACCTCTATTTATAAGCTATAAGGTAGGTTAAAGCATCCCATATTCCAGATATTAGCAATAAAGGCCTTACCTGACTTGAAATTTGGATATTATAAGAAAACGAAATCATTTTATTTTCTTTTTTAGTTTAAAAACAAAATAGACTGTACTAAATTTCAAGCTGCTAAATTCGATTAAATTTAATAAAATTTTAAGTTAGGCTCAAAATTGGATAGGTCTAACCTAGCCCAGCTGATTATCATTCTTAACTGAACCTAATAAGACCCGAACCCTAAAGTTAGTCATCGTAGGTTCAAGCTTTGCACGATGCTCAATTGAGCCTCAAAAAAGCAAGTCCAAGTCTCATCAGGCCCGGGCTCAATCTGACAAAAAGAGGGCTAAAAAGCTTTTTGAGTTCCAAGTACATTGGCTAAGTTTGGATCAGATTTACCCAAGTTAGCTAGCTTCGAGACAGGTGCCCTTGAACCCTTTTTTCTTTTGTAATAGGCACAAACTCAAAACTTCATTTTGTTCAAATCAGACATTGTTCGATGATTGAGAACCAAAGTCAAACCTTTTTGTCAAGTTTGATTCCAGCAAACCAAAAAAGGAAGACGTAAAAGCAAGTCAAGTTTAAAGATCAAAGTACAAAGACATGGCCTAGGAAATATTCTCCAAGTTTCATTTCCTCACAGATGTCCTGTCATGAGAAAAGTGAGGCAATTCAGTGATGGTCTAAGATGGGAAATCAAGACTTGTATCTAAACAATATCAACCGCAGAACTGAGTGCTTATGACTCAAGAATGAACACAATCAAACAATAAGTTGCTAGGCTATTCATATCACCACTGAGCTGTAACCTTTCCTGGTTTCAGGAATCTATGGTACACGATTAACTTCTTCAAATAATGTAAGCAGCAAAAGAAGCCATCAGACCCCTGACTGGGAATTTCAAAGCTCCTACCAATGACCAATGTGATCAGCATCAGGCCTGGCAGACCTGAGCAAGTCTCAAAATAAGATTCAGCAAAGCTCTAATTGGCAAATACACTCAATATGAGGTGTGTGGGGGAACATGTCCACCGGTTGTATGCTTTTGAGTTCATAACACCCTTTTATATTTTGCTCTTTCTGCACAAGAACTCGAAAAATTAGACTATTAGACAGGTTAAGAAAACACAAAGCCCAGGGAAGTGTGGATCATTCTCACAATGCCATGGCAAAGGTAATCGAGATCACGTGCACACGTAGCAGGATTACAAGATACATAAACGATGCGAGGAGCCTTCAACTTCAGCAGATATTTAATCAGCTTCAGATGCATACCAGGACGGTTTGGATCTGCAGAGTTTCCAACATCAAAATAAATCCAATGACTTTTTTCAAGAAAACATTGTCCATAATAATGGTTATCTGGTCCTTTTCCCAACTATTTTCCCTTTTCATCAAATACTGAGCTATCAATAAACCTTGCTGATCACCAACCCTATATGGATTTTCCAAAATCTGTATTTTTGAACCAAACTTCCGAGTTAAACATAAAGTGCTTCAGAACATAGATAAGTGTGCTGCTTGCATATGTTCTAATTCCCACTATGATGGTTCTACAAACATCTGGTGTAAATGTTTCATATTACTCATATTCCAATTCAGATTCAGAGATGATTCAAAAAGTTCAAGTTTAGGAACTGACATTAAAGTAATTCCAGAGAGAACAACTATTTCTGACAATCCAGCAACAAATTCGAAGGAATATGATACATAAGCACAGTTTGTCACAAAAGCTCCACCCAATCCAAGGAAGCCCTCTATAAATGAAAATCGCACGGAAAGAAAGAGCAGGGTCATCAGGTCAACTGATGTCCAGAAGTTAGAAGCTAATGTTATATCCTCCTTACCAGTGTGACCTAATATGCATGCAGAACAAACAAACTTCAACAAGTAGGAATATTGTACTACCTGAGATTACAATGTCAGGCTTCGGAAAATCACTTCCAAAAGTGTCACTTATTTTGTTGAGATCTCCTTGGATAAATGTAGCATTGCTAATACCATTCAGCTTAGCATTTTGTTGAGCATCTGATATTGCCTGGGGGACAACTTCATAGCCATACACATGTTTAACCCTAAGGAAGTAAACGAGAACGAAGAAAAATTTTGATATCGTGACGTTAGTACTCCAGACCTGTAACCAACCTGAGAGAAGAGCTATACCTCTTGGCAAGTGTCAGACCAATAGTGCCTGTCCCACAAAATAGATCAAGAACAATTTCCGAGCCATCCCCTCTAAGACCAGCACAGTCTTCAACAAGTTTATACAGAACATCTGCCTAAGATGCAAAAAGAAACTGAGAAGGTGAAGCAACAGAGAAAAAATTGAGTGAAAGAAAAATGGCATAAGAATAATGTTTAATTTGTGTCAAGTAAATTACCTGACCAGTATTTGTCTGGAAGAAAGAGTTTGCCGAAATTTTAAAAATTAGTCCTCTTAACATCTCCGTGATGGAGGACTTGCCGTACAAAGTGTATTCCTCTTCTCCAACAGATGTATTACCGACAGAAGTATTTACATTATTCATAATGCTAACCTACCAGTCACCAACAAATGAAATGAAAATATGTAAGTAAGAATTCTATATGAGAATTTCTCCATGTATAATGCAAGGGGATACAATCACCAAAACGTCTAAACTATATTTTGATCCCACTGAGGACACATGCCTAGAACTAAACATAGAAAAACAGGACTTGATGGAGGAATGGCTAGACCGCAAGGAAACACAAAAGTAACATCTAGAGATCAAAAAGTTCTGGCACGAACCACTTCTGGAATTACTGAAACCTTTTCAACCAAGGGTTTCAGCAAATCTGGCTCATATGATGAGGTCACAAAATTAACCATAAGCTCAAGCAAACCAGTGTCGGGATTCCTGAAATTACATTAATGAAATTTGGATGGACGAGAATTAGAACAATTAATTGGGATACAAAATCGAAAACCAAAAATGAAGCACTACACCAAGATCCACAAGACATTCCTAGATAGAAACTGCATGCTTGGTTGTGGGCAAGATTTATGGCAAACCAAGATATGTTAAGCTATGCCAAGAGAATCATGAGACATAATTCACAGTAGATAACCTCAAATATATTTTATTCCATTAATGACCTTGAATTGATGAACTTTAAGGTCCTGATGCACTTTAGAGGGCATCCCAATGCCTTAAGATTCAGCTCTGGCATATGACTACAAATAGTTGTACTGAAAGTTCTTTGAAACCAACCTAGCATTGACAGATGCCAATGCACAGTCTTTAAACAAAAGTTAATAGTAAAATATGCATTGTGTGCTTAAGAGTGATTACGTAATTTTCCGATGAAAGGAAAAGAATGCAACTTAAAAACATAAGCAGAAATGCCAAAGAACTGATGATCTACCATGTAATAAGCATAGGTAAGAAGTAAACCTCAATTATATAGACACAAATAATGAGGATCTAACATAATCAAAGAACTACCTTCCAGTCCTCAGCATTAGATGCTTAAGAAATCCAGTATGACAGCGAGTGTCGTAAGGAGTTAAACCAAAATTTGGATGTCTCCAACATTCTTGGATGGCTTCAAGAACCTATATAGTAGAACATAAATCAAGAATTGCAAGCAATCTATAATCCCATTACATATGGAATAAATAGATATCCCTATCCATGCAAACTGTCCTGCCACTTCAAGTCAATGGTAGCATACTTGGCAATGTGCAATTATGCTGACTAAAATTTCAAAAAAGGTAAGCAAAACATGCAAGAAATCTAGAACATCTTCAGATAAGGTGACTTAAGGAAAAGAACTTTGCAAATTTCCACGCTCTTCAGTAATAGATGCTATAGAAGTCATACCATGTTGGCAGGCTTGCTTTGCAATAAACACTTGTTGACATTTAGGACCTTATCAAAAAAGCCAGGAGCATGCAATCCCAGTGCATATGTTTGACCATCTTCTTGTTTGTCTTCCAGTAAATTTTTGGGCAACCATTTTTGAGAACCAAACGAGAACTCCATCTGCAGCAAGAGTAAAATAGTTGCTAAATAAATTACTTATTAATCCTATTTCATGCTTGTACAGAATACACAAGCCTATAGTACCTAAAATCCTTAAGTTAAACACATAAAATCAAATATGAAAAAAAAAATTTAAAAACATCTATATTCTAAATGTTAAATTTTGATAATCTGTAAGATTTTCAAGTCAAATGTTAGCCAGTCATCCAATAACTAAAAGAAATATAAAGATAAAATGGTAGTTAAACAGTCAATTCCTTTAAGGTTTTAACCATGCACTAACCTTGTTTCTGTAATGGAATTGTTCATCGCAAGGTACAATTGCCTTCATAGTGTTTAAGAATTCTGGAGTTTTATCAGAGAATCTCCCAACATGTACTATCAATTCACGTACTTGCTGCTCCTTAGCTCTGAGTTGAGCTTCGTAAGAAAGGTTCTGCGTTTTACAGCCTCCACAGTATGAAGCATACTCACAAGGAGCATCTACAACGTCCCAATGAGGAGATATGGTCTTCAACTTGGTAACCTCGACATTTGAAAATACATAATCAGCAAACACCAGTCAATCATTTGTCCAAAATGTGAACCTTCAACGAGAAACAAGACAACCTACAAAATTTCTTCATAAATCCCATATCATCTATCTTCATTTCGAGCTCAATCTCTAATGCCTATAACATTGAGTTCTTGAAGTAAGGAATTGTAAATCACACTCAGAAAAAAAAATTGATTGGGCTTTATTACAACTTATGCTGGAAAAAAAAAACTATTGTTTCTTTCCTCCATGTTCGCATGTTTCCCTCCCAAACAAGAACAACCCACGCGAACAATGTTAATGACCAATCTAAAAAGCTAAACTTTACCTCAGCGTAACTTCCCTTTCTGCGAGTAACGTGCCCAATGAACCTTTCACCAGGCAAAGCACGATCACACATAAGAATAAACCCAGAATCCTCCACTTTACACACACCCTTCCCTTTAAAAGCCAAAGACTCGCACACCAACTCCAAATTTTGGCCTCTCTTGGGAAAAAAAGAAGACTTCACCTTGGCGTCCCTGTTGTTCTCACTACTTTTGTTGACATTATCCAGTTGAGTGGGCTTGCTTTGTTGTTCTTGGTTATGTAAGAGGCAAGCCAAAGACTGAAACTTTTCAACGCGGTGAAGAAAATAGAGTTTTGGGTTGGTCGTGATTATGTGTTTCACGTAGTATGTAGGCATGGTAGCCATGGATTCCGGTCTAAGAGACGATTGCTAAGAGTTGGTCATGAATTGTCCAGGTCCTTCCCGGGCTTGGAAATAAAAGATCGAGTTTTGTTATCTATAAATATGGCACGATTTATCATATACATTAAACACTAATTTTAGATACGAGTTATCACTAGCAGAATCCCACTAATAAAAATAATAAATTGTATGTATATATACTTATAAAGTTGTGCTTTTATGCTTCGCCTTCTTAGCTTAGGGCTACCTCCTGGCTGCTGCACTGTGTATTCATCCTCGGGAGCAAGCTCTGACCTTTCTGTTGGGAAAATATGAAAGTTGCCTTAGCAAGTACTGTAAATTAGCATTGTACTAGATCGGGCTCCGGTTTTAGATTTTTTTTTTTACCACAAAAGTCATATTTAAAAAAATAAGTATTTAGTTGTAAAAAAAAAAGAACTTGACTTTTTTATCAACTAAAATATTTTTTTTAGAAATTTCAAATTTGAAACTTCTTAAAAAAATAATTTTTTAAGTAGATTTTTTAAATCAATTAATGACTCTATTTTTTAGTCTTTTTTGTCCATATATTTTAATTGTTCAAAATAAGTATCGTTCACGATTTTTCATGCATGTTTATAATTTTATTTTCAAAATTATCCTTTAGTTTCTCTCATATCCTAATTATATATATTACATTTTCAAGACAATTCAACATGCAATTAATAAGAGTATATCAAACATTTCACTAGCTTTCTTAATAAGTGTGCATATCTCTAAAACGACTTTTATTTTAGAAAGGAGGGAGTAATATATCTTAATACTTATTTTATATTATTTTTACTTATTTTATAATTCATATAAAAGATTTGGTTAGATACATTTTCATTTATGCTTCATATGATTTAAAATTATATAATAATTAATATATTGTGCTTTGTATATTGTTTAATATAATTTAAATAATTTTTATATGCATAAATAATTTTTATTACAAAATAAAATATAGTTAAAATTAAAAATACTTTTTATTTTTAAGTTGTCAAATAATCTACTGTATGAAGTTCTTTCAAAAAAACTCTTTTTTAAATGATAGTCAAATAGTCAACTAGTTTCTTAGAAATTTTCTTCTCATAAAAGCTTTACAAAAAAATCTCTACTAATAAAAGTTGTACTATTATAAGCCCAACTAAACAGAGACTAGTGGCTTGGTTAAGGAACCCATAGGAGGAGTTGTAGCGAACGTTGAGTCTTTGTGGAAAAATTTTCACTGCTTATGAACTCAAATTTGGGTTATTTATCTATGACCAAGATAAAACGTAAGTGAAGCTAAGTGGAGATCCGAATCGACTAATGTTAAAGAATCAGCAGATGAGTTGTGGTTATGAGTGAAATGTCACTCGAATTTGGCTGGTTCTCCTTGAACTTTTTTTAAATTACAAGTTTTTTTCTTTTTCTGAATTTTGAGTTAAATCCATTTTGAAATATAACTCTATTAAAAGTAATTGTTGATATGCTTATTGCTAAACAAAATTATATAGAGTTGTATTAAGATTAGTCTTTATTATAATAATTAGAAAAATAATCTCTATTGATATAATTATTTATTTTTAGTCATTTAAGAATATTGTTAAGCATGTGAGATTTTTAAAGTACTTAGAAATCAATTTTAGATTTAAATTTATAAAATTTGAAGTTTTGTGTTTAATATCATACAAAATTAGAATCTTAATTCTCACTCACCTTTACAAAATTTAAGAATGCATGTCAATTCAAACCTTTATGTTATGAATAAATTATTTTAAAATTGAAAAACTTTATTAACACTATGGATATAAATGAATTGAGCTGGTCAGTCTGTGACTCCAACCCTACTCAGCTATATATTTTTAAAAAACATAAAAAACGATGTCAATTTTAATAAAACGACATCATTTTTGAAGTTACAGTTGAGTCACAACCAGGCCGTGTCGATTCGTGCTCGACCTGACCTTGGCCCATGGCCCAATCGGGGGAGCTACTTTTGACTAGGGTTGGTGGGCCAAAATTAACGTCCCTAATTAACAATAATTGGTTCATAGTTGAATATTTAATATTCTTCAAAATTCTAAAAATTTGCCAAATAATTTAAGATATCAACTTGCCAATGGACAACTTTTTTCAAGGCTTTGTTGTCTAATTCTGGAAATTGGATGGAACATTTAGAACCATTGACCAAGTACATTAATGAATACACATTCAAGAGTCTGTTATTAGCTGTTTACCCTAACTTGTGAAGTTTGGCATTTTGATGTTATAAAGAGCACCAGCTTCCAACTTTGGATCTTTACCAAAAATGTGAAAAAATAAGACTTTTGAGGATATGGTCGTCAGAATCTGATTATGCTCCAAATTGATAAATCAAATTTAGTTTAAATAAGATCAAGTTTTCAAAATTACTTGATTTTAGCTTGAAATTTAATAAATTTTCAAAATTGGTTAATTGTATATTTTTTAGAGTTTAGACTAAATTGACCCGAGATCAACAAATCAAATTATATTTTTAATTAATCATCAAATCAAATCATATTTTATCAAATTCGGGCTTCAACTAAGTTTAAATTTGAACCGTTATTAAGCTAAATTATTTTCGTCCTATTATGACTAATATCAAAATTTCTAATTCAATTTTCATATATCAAATGTTATTAATTGTCACATTTGATTGGACTTATGATTTATACACCTTATTTACAAGAAATTCCATACACTTTTTCTTGAGAGATTCCAATGGTACGTTACTAAGTTTGGAGCAAGCACTATTTATAGAAATTGTACTTCTAATTATGTTATTTAGTTATGTTCACAGGAAATCAAACTAATCCTTCACTATCCAACTAAGGACAATGGAAGAATTTATGTTTAGAAATGAAGACTTTTAGTCCAGCTCAATTAAATAAAAACTTAATATTTTCTAAATAAAATTTAATACAAAATACAAAAAAACTTAATTATCGTTCAAAAATATAACAAAATTTGATTATCCATATTAACAAGAAATTAAATTTTATTTGTAAAAGATAAATGTATTATGTCTATCTATTAATTAGAAGGAAAGTTGTGTACCGTTAGATCTTTTTAAAACTTCAACTTTAGCAAAATTTTTACTGAGTATTGTTATATAATTGTATTACATAAAATAGTAATTATTTTGTTAATTCTTATTAATCAAGTTAGGAAGACAAATTAAGTCAAGTCAATGCAAGTCAATAAATAAAAATTAGATTTTAATAATATTATAATTGAATTTGAGAGTAAATATATATAATTAAATTAATTAGAGTAAGATAACAAATTAAGTCAAGTCAATGCAAGTCAATAAATAAAAATTCTATTATAATAATATTATAATTGAATTTGGGAGTAAATATATATAATTAAATTAATTAAAGTAAGATATTAAAATACTATTATTTTAATTTCATATTTAATTAAAAGATCAAATAGAAGATTTTCAAATTTAATGTGTACGTGATAAAGAAGGGAAGAAAAGAGAGGGCAAAAGTGGGGCCCACATGAGTCTAAAATTCCAAAGCAACAGACGAAATGCCACAAGACATAGATCATAGGTTTTCCCCGTCTCCGAAGGTGGTGTGTGACACTCTCAATTCACTTTGGATTCATCAATCAACGCCCTTTCACCACCCTACCCCAGCGTCAAATCAGAGGTTTCTAGCTCAAAACCACACCTTTCAGCAATCGACAGGTGAAAGGGGTGATCTTTTTAAACACCACCTCTGCAGCTCTGTTTCTTTGCAAATCCAAAGAGCTTCAAGCCAAAAAAAAAAAAAAAGGTTTGAACTTTTCCGCACATACCTTGTTGCTTAGACGTTTTTGCGTAATTCCTCCATGTTGATGATATAAGCATACATCCCACATGGTAATTAACACTTTTTCTTACTTGCTTTATGTCCCTACTTAATATTATTCATGTTACATGTTTCGCAGTTGCCAAATTTGTTGGAACGAACGTGTTGATCGAGTATATGCTTTTGGGGTGCTTTAAATTCCCTTTTTGGAGCAGAAGCATTTGGTAAAGATTTGATCTTGTTTTGGCGATCTGGCCTCTGCCGCCGCTTGATTTGTATGTGGGTATCTTGCTTGTGAGATCATAACCCTTTTAGCAATAGCCCAAGGTGGTTCTTAGTCATCTTTAAGAGGTTCTTTACGCGACAGTGATTTTACTTTTTGATTACCGAAAGTTTTGATACTTATGGTGTTTTAGACTTCGATTGTCTAGAGAGCTCGGTGCCAGAGGTTCATTGGATAGGGAATTGTGATTAAGATGGCTCTGGAGGATGGCAAGGACCCTTTAGTTAATCTCAGATTCAACCATAATAGGCCCTTGCCTTTGAGACTCCTCCAGTTCTTCTTATTGTTTTTGGTCCTAGGTCTTGGTTTTTCGATTGTTAGCATGTATATGGTTCGATATTTTGGAGTCCAAAATGTTGCTGGAGTAAAAAGGTCCAATATCATCGTGCCATGCTTTCAAGAACCTGATAATTCGCAGAATTGGTTTAAGCCTCCTCCAAAGTTGTTGCATAAAATGAATGATACACAACTGTTTTGGCGTGCTTCATTTGTTCCTCAGATCAAGGAATATCCCTTTAAGAGAGTTCCAAAAATTGCCTTTATGTTCTTGGCTAAGGGGCCATTGCCACTGGCACCTCTGTGGGAGAGGTTTTTCAAGGGTCATGAGGGGCTTTATTCAATCTATGTTCATACAACACCATCTTATGAATCAAACTTTACGTCATCATCAGTATTCTACAAGAGACAAATCCCAAGTCAGGTATTTTTCGTAAATTTCTTGTTTAGAGATTGCATGATTTAATGCATTATATATATGTTCTATGGGAGCAATATTGTTGTTTCACTTTTAGCTTTGATTGGTTGTTTCCATTTCCTTTTATAAGTGTCATCTTATAGTGTCATCTTATTTTCCAAATAAATCTTACATAATCTCCATCATTTCAGTATTTACCTTGTATATTGGATAACGTTTGATTACTCATTTTAGAAGGAAAAATCAAGCCATTTTCTATTGACAGCCTTTCAGAACTGGAGAGATCTCAATTAGTCGATTCTGTATTCTGTTGTGCCGTGTCTGCATTCCTGTTATTTCTGATACCAACAAAAAATTGTCAAGTGTGATATGAAATTTGTGAATCTTATGTGTTGATTTATTTGGTGTCTGTCCACAAGGAGATGGAAACGGCAACCAGATTTCTCAACCTTGCCACATAAATTCGAGAAGGAATTACCGAATTGCTTCAAATTGCATGTGTTGAAATACTTGAAGGTTGTACAATGAATCCCAATCATGCTAAATTATCACAGAACTTATTTTTCATCCCTCAACTGCCCCATCTTTTTTTCTCTATTACTCATTTTTGGCTTATTAATGGCCTTCGTTGATTAGCAACTTTTAGAGTTCTTTGTTTGTAAGAAATTTCACCCTACCCTCCAAGTATGTACTCCACCTTTTATCTTACAGGTCTATAATTTATATGCCCATTTGAACTAGTTACTATTTGGTTTCTTGTCTTGAGATAGTCATCTCTCTTTTCTGTTGGGCTCCAAAACTGTGTTTGCTTGTTTATGAGACATGAATGAGCGATGTTCTTTTGTAAGACATGATACATCTATTGAAGATACTTTGTTCATGTAACTTTGTTTCAAATGAGTCTGAAAGACGGTTTAAAAGTTTTTATTAGATTCAGAGTATGTCATTGTGTGCACAACTTTCTGATCAACACGATTGCTTTGCATCCTTGCAATTTAGTCTTCGGTTTGCTTGCTTGGAGCTTCTCCACAACCGTATCAATGTATCATTATTATTGTGCATGCATCATTTAGTTCAGTTCCATGCAGGTTGCAGAGTGGGGAATGATGAGTATGTGTGATGCTGAAAGGAGACTCCTGGCTAATGCATTGCTTGATATCTCCAATGAATGGTTCATCCTGGTGTCCGAGTCGTGCATTCCTCTCCACAATTTCAGTATTATCTACCGCTACATATCAAGATCAAGATACAGCTTTATGGGTTCATTCGATGAACCTGGTCCGTATGGGAGGGGGCGCTACAATTGGAATATGCTACCAGAGGTCGCACTTGAAGATTGGCGTAAGGGGTCTCAGTGGTTTGAAATCGATCGTAGACTGGCAATTGACATAGTTAAGGACACCACTTACTATCCCAAGTTCAAAGCATTTTGTCGACCAGCGTGTTATGTGGATGAGCACTACTTCCAGACAATGTTAAGTATCAAATCTCCACATCTCTTGGCAAACAGAACACTGACATGGACAGATTGGTCAAGGGGTGGAGCGCATCCAGCAACCTTTGGTAAGGCTGACATCAAAGAGGAGTTCTTCAAGAGGATTTTTGAGGGACATGCCTGTATTTACAATAACCAGCCAACGAATGTTTGTTATCTTTTCGCCCGGAAGTTCGCTCCAAGCGCTTTAGATCCTCTATTAGGCTTAGCATCCAAAGTTTTGGGGTACTGAACGTAGATCTGACTACACGTTTATGTGAAAACACCAACTTGAGCATGTGAGTTTAGGTATCGGGAAAATCTTTGCTATGACTTGTTGGTCTATTTGTAATGAGCATATAGGCATTTACAAACCTCAATGTCAAAGCGTGTTAGATATAAACAGTTCTCAAGTTTTTGGACAACTTCAATATATAAATTCTATCCCTTTCTTTTGGCTTATTATCATGTATTGAACTGATCTCATTCTGGTACTTTATCATCATCTTCCAACTTTGATTGAGCTTTCCGGTCTCCCTCATATAAATAATCTTTGGACATAAAAACATATTTAAAATAATGTTTAAGTTAGGTCTGCTTTCTGTTAAATTAATGTTTAAGATAGCTCTTCTTCTGTTAAATTAAGTATAACTCTTTGCTAATTTAAACATGGTATTCTTTAAAAGAACTGCACACAGCATGTTAATGTAGAACTTAGTAATAAAGACAGGCCTTTTCCTATGTTCGATTTGTGGAATTTCATGTTTAATAATCAGAACATCCCATCTTCCTTCGACTTCCCTGATTATGATGATTTAACACATGGGTCCTAGTGTTTCATTAACACTTGATAATCCTGTCAGAACACATCTTCACAGACAGATCAATAATCACTAAATTATGACGTTCGAAATCTTGAAAACATTGTCTGAAGCTGAACAGGACCTGACTCCATCCTGATTAGGATAATGGAAAAGGACATAAGACCCCCATGAGACATACTACGAGATAATATGGACAGTGCCTCTCATCTGGTGTAACATTGCAGCTAGAGAAGGTGGCCTTGCATGATGCAGATCAGATTCTAGTAAAGGGGGTTGCATACAAGTGTCTGGTCTAGTAGTTCACCATCATCCTCAAAGTTCCATCTACAACTGAAAAAACATCAGAGACAGAGAAGCATAGCTTGTGCATGTTCAGAGTAAACATCGTTAAATGGAGTTTTGAAGTTTCAGTTGTAATACAGGACTCTTTTAACTTTACTTCCACTGCATCTTTTGCATGAGTTGTAAGACCCTTAATTACAGAAAGAAATGTCTTCTTCAAAAGACTGCAGAGCAGAAGATGCAAATTACTTTATTTATGGACACGCTATTCATAGCCGATGAAAGTTAGAGCATGGCAAATACGAAACTAATGCTCCACCAAAATCAGATTCCACAATCGATAAATAAAAAATAGTAGAATAGCCCTCATTTGATGGATCTGTTGCAAGCTTATATAGACTTCCAATTAGAATAACAAGCCATTTAAACAATATCCGAGCACTAGAAACCATCTCCAAGTCTAAAAGAATTTATGTTATGCTACGATTAAAGGGAAATAAGTGGTTCATAGTTCATCATGACCGTCTGATTTATGCTCCAATTCGTGAAGACGCCCTGCAGCCAATGAGGCATGGAGTGCAGCACCGTAAGGAAGTGCGTTCTCATTGATTTCAAAATAGGGGGAATGGGCAAATTCAAGCTGTGTCTCGTTCTGCATTCCAAGAAAGAATATGTACCCAGGCATAACCTCCTGGTAAAAGGAAAAATCCTCAGATCCCATCAATGGTTGCATGTCCTTAACTTTATCAAAGCCTAGCATATCTCCAGCAACTTTTCTGAAGTACTCATGCAATTCTTTATCATTTATGCAAGGAGGGAAAAAGGGTTTATCTTCTTCATTGAACTTCACAATTGCCTTACATCTCTGCACAGCTGCCTGCCCTGTGATAACCTGTTATGCAAGCAAAATGGTCTAGGTAACTAAGCCATAAATACATTTCTAGCATCAAAACATGCAGTTTAAGAGTTCAGAGCACAAATAATGTGAATTATATTTGCTATACACATTGGTAGCAACATAAGGATAATAAGGAAAAAATTTTGAAACAGGGAAAGTAAACAAAAGCAAGCTGAGATCCCAGTTATGATCACAAAAGTTTGCTTGGTCGCATTGCTCTGAAGAAGAATGGTATTTATAATCTATGAAGTTGCTATAGCATAGTTATTATAACACAAGGGAGAGAAACACAATACCTCTTCAATTCTCTGCCTAAGTTGATGGAAGCTTTCTTTTGAAAAGGCCCTGAAGGTTCCCCCAATCGTAACAGAATCAGGTATGACATTAAATGCACCACCTCCTTGAAACTTTGCAACTGTCACCACCTGCAAGTTATACTCTGCATTTAAACTGGCACTATAATGATTATGATAGCATGTTTCATGTGTTTAAGAAGCCAAGTTTTGTAGTCATTTTGCATAGAAACCAAGAATTAAATACCTTCCGTCAACAGTTTTGACAGCTATTAGGATGAAATGTTTGAATGATTAAATATCAACAGCAAGTTAGGAAGTTGCAGTCAAAGGTACAAGCATCATTAGACAGTTCATATTTGCAATAATAGACCAGAAAATAACTTCTGAAATGAATACTGCCGTTGTTTCTTTAAGAAAGATCTAAAAATGTATCAGCAGAATCATGCGCCTATCTAGTTACTGCATAACTAGTGAGTTCTATCCGTTGCTTATCTGCGTTGTTTTTCTTTATAATGGTCTACTGTAGATGCCGAAATATTACTGTTAGTTTTTAAAGCACAAGCTCTAGGAAATAGATACAGAGACCCATTACAAAGGGCCTAACAGATGATGGCATGAAAATTATGCTTTAAAGATCCTGATGAAAATGGAAAACATTAATAAACAAAAATAATATAAAATTGCAAGTGATTCACAACCAGAACACAAAACATGCCAAAGATGTTCTTAGCCACATATAGGAAGAAAGACAAGAAAAGATGGGTGCACTGGCATATGAAAAACAAAAATTTACCTGTGAGTCCAGCGGATCAGCTTCACGTGAAATGAGATGTTGTAAGCTAACGATCACATTTGAAGCTGCTAATATTGGGTCTATTGAGTGCTGAGGAATGGCAGCATGACCTCCTTTTCCACTTATTACAGCTTCAAAGAAGCCACTCCCAGCCAAGAGAGCGCCAGGTCTGGAGGCAACTTGACCTAACGATAACTTAGGATCAACATGCAACCCAAAGATAGCGTTGACATCCTTTAATGCCCCAGCATCAATCATCTTTTTGGCTCCACCACCTCCTTCCTCTGCTGGTTGAAAGACAAGAAGAACTGTACCCTAATGGAACAACAATTACTTGGATATATGAGGAACATATTAAAGGCATAATGAAAAGGCCTATTGGCCTGAAAATATCAGAGGCCTGGCATCATGATGTTAATGAGTTTGTACTAAATTACAGGCTTTTTCATTCCTAAGCTCGTTATCTGAGGAGGGAAATAGAAGGAACCAAAAATTATGTAAGAGAGCCAAAATTATGTACCGTCTTCTTCTTTATGAACAGATAAGCTGCCAAGCTGGAAAAATGTTGAATTATAAACTGGCAAATTGATATAGGAAATGATGTAGCATCGTTCAATAAACCACATGATGCGAGAGTAAATTGATTTCCCCCCTTAAGCACCGACTTCTCTTCAGATAATTTTTACAAAGTATATAATCTGATTTGAACAATTGTCAACAGTTTCAACTATTGAGATTATTGCTATTATGATTGTTAGACAACAATTAATACCATAAATACCAAGTCACTAGAATGAATCTCATGGTAAGGTATAAGGCCTTATTTTAAAATTTTATCCTCTTTTCTTCTCAAGGGCTTCTTATGGGGATTCATCATCTTAATCTCATTGACAAGAAGATAGCTCGTATTAAAGGACTGGCAACTAGCAAGCCAGATTAAGGAACAGACCTTCAGGTCAGCATGGTCTTTAAGTATCTTCGCAGCACCAAGAAGCATCGCAACATGAGCATCATGCCCACAAGCATGCATCTTTCCAGGGACTTTACTCTTATGCTCCCATTCCACCATTTCCTGACAAAGGGTTCGATCACCAATGCATTAACTTCCAAAGAAACTGAAATTTATTCAGTACAGAACTTCTACATAAAATTCATACTGAATTCAACTACAATTTAAAACAAAAGAGGGATAAAATCTATAACCTTTTCCACATCACTACCAAGCAATACCCTATCATTTCAAATGCCATAAACCCTAAAAATCAATTATCCAATAAATCACATAAACTTGCAAATTCATATAAGTGGGTATAAAACATGATGGTAGGGAAAAAGAAATTACACGGAGTTGTTCAATTCACAAGCATCAAGCTTGGATAAATAATGGAACTAAGGAATTGGAAGTCAAAATTGAAGCAAACCTGCAGAGGAAGCGCATCCATATCTGCCCTTATTGCAACAAAAGGAGGTTTACCACTCCCAATGTACCCAATTATACCGGTAACTGCGAAAGGGTGTTTGTACTTAACGCCCATCTTATCCAATTCTTCCCGGATAAGCCTACTGGTCTCAAATTCCCCATAACCCAATTCAGGGTTCGCATGTATCTTCCTTCTCACGTCCACCATCCAATCAGAAAACTCCTTTTCCTTGGCATAACTGAGAAACCTTGTGGGAATATCCGACAACGATGACCCATATAAGCTCAAAGATGGATTCGCAGAAAGCATACACAAAACGAAACCAACCCAGAGAAAGAGACTCATGGCTTCACTCCCACGATCTACAAAAAAAAAAAGAAAACCCCGAAAATCGTAAAGTTTCAAACTTGAAACTGTAAACTGAACAAACTTTCAGAAAAAGACGGGAACTTTGTGAAACAAAACCTAAAATGAAGAGAAATGACTCAAAGACATGTTGATCTGAACCTGATTCTCTGTGTCAATAACTTTGAATATATGTAAAATCCAGGTGTTGATTGAATTTGAATGAAAGATTGGTTCTTTCAAGTTTCAAGTGGTGGCTGCTGATTTCATGAGCTCTTACTATGATCTGCTGTCACACCCGTGGAGTTGGACTTGGCCATTTCTTCACGTGCTAATAACAAGTCTCATATGTTTCACATGTTATTATAATAATTATTTAGTTATTAATTATTATAGCATTTTATATTACATATTATTAAATTTAATTATATTAGCCGTAATTTGTAATAATTTAAAAATCAGACCGAAAGTTAAATTGATAATGCAAAAAATTTAAGATTTAAAATTTTCGATTGAAATTATATCTTTATAAAATTTTCTAAAAATTGAATAAATTAAAATTATTTAAATATAATTTAAAGAAAATTTTCTAATCCACCTGATTAATTAATACATTGGTTTATTTTTTTATAACAAAATTTATTAAAATAATTTGAGTTGAAAAAATAAACTTGAACACAAAAATTTACCAATTTAAAATTTTTCGATTGAATCAATCAAATTAGTTAATATTTTTTAATTATTAATAATTTATCATCATCATTAATTTATATATTAACAAAAATTCAAATAAATATAAATAACATTCAATCGATCAAACATAGATGCTCGTCAAACCTTTATCATAATAAATAAAGTGGAAATGACAACAAAATATTTTCTTCAATTACTTAATAACGAATCTTATATTAATTATTTAATTATTTTTATATATTTCATAATATATATCATTATTAGTGAGTACTCTAAAGATTATATAACAAAAATTATATGAAAATTTTTAAATCAAATGATTAATTATACAATAATTATAATAAAAAATTTTACAAACATAAATAATATTTCAAAAGAAACGTAAGAAACATTAGGAATGCTAACACGTTCGTTTTGTTAGAGACTTATATAACAGAGACTAAAAAGTTAGATTTTATAATTATAATTTCATTATATTTTTATTTGTCAAATGTATTTATATTACAAAACATAAGTTAGTTAATTAAAGATATGTAAGTTAATTGATTATGTTGTAAAATCATAAAGTAGCATATAAGAAGATAATTCATAATTCGGCTAATCTTACTTCCTCCAATTTAACCTAAAAATTTTGCTACTGATTAGCTTGGAATATGCTAGGCTCGCCTAGACTCGAGCCCCACCAAAAAAATTTATCTCGAGTTTGAATTGGATACACAAGACTCTTAAGCTCGATCGAATGTGGGAGGCTTAAAGTGCTATCTGGTCCAATTTAATTAAACTTTTTCTTTTTTATTTTAAAATTTGAAAAATGTCATTTTATATAAAATAATGTTTTTTTAATTAGACTTCAAGTAATATTTTGTGTGTTTGAGTTTGACTAAAATTTTAAATTAAAAAATTTCTAATCTCAACTAAAATATGATCAAATCGGTCAAATTTATTAATTTTAAGTCGAATTAAATCTGGATTTAAATTATTTTTGTATACTCTACACATAAGGTGAGTCAATCACCTCACTTACCCAAAAAAGCGTAGGAGAGTTTCAACCCAAGAAAATATTAGAAATCTACAAATCTACCAAAAAGCCCACTATTTGCTGCGTTTGGTTAGCGTCTACAGCATGCAAAGATGGGACTAGACGGAACAGGACAGGACAGGACAAGACAAGAATTGAAGACAGGGAGATGTTTGGTTGCAATGGACAGAACAGAGATTATTGTACTCGTCCTAAGTACAGAAATGTGTTTGATTGCCGTCTTCAGAACAAAAAACAGTGTTAATGACAGAAATGCCCCTGTAGTGTAATAAGACTTGTTAATGTAATTCAATGTTATTATTATTATTATTGTTATTAATATTATTATTGATGTTGTTATGATTATTATAATTAATGATATTATAATTATTATAATTATTATGTTTAATAATAATAATAATAATAATAATAATAATAATAATACGTAACTATATTAATAATAATAGCAATAATAAAAATAATATTAATAATGTTAAAAAAATAATACTAGTAGTAATAATAATATTATTAATATTATATTATATTATATTAATATTAATATCAATAATAATATTATTAAACATAATAATAATAATATTAATAATAATAAACATAATTATAATAATTATAATAATAGTAATAATAATAATAATTCTTATAATAATATTAATACATAATAATAATAATAATAATAATAATAATAATAATAGCAATAATAAAAATAATATTCATAATATTAACAAAAATAATCATAGTATTAAAATTAATATAATAATAATATTATTATTATTAACAAAATATTAATATTA
>JANTPM010000005.1:4089046-4103127 GCA_025434745.1 Erythroxylum divaricatum
GGGTTTAGTAGATTCCCAAACTTAATGGAATAAATCCATTCCCTTGGAATTGAAAACCCCAAAGCAAACACTATTTTTTACAATTATTCCATTCCTTTATTCCCAAACCCTCAAACCAAACGCCCCCTTAGACTTTAAAGGAAAATATTTATTACTTCAAAAAACAAATTTAATATCAATTTTAAAGTCTAATACTTCAACTTTGTTGACGCAAGTAATTGACACAATAATTTCTTAAGGTTTTATTATCAATAAATGATAAATGTTATTTTTCAATCAAAAGATAAATTTTGTTGACTATAATAAACAAAATAATTATCTAAAACAAAAATAATGCCTTTTAAAATTAAAGAAAATGTAGTAATACGAAAAATAGAAAACGAACAACTAGATTTATATAATTTTAAAATTTATTTTATAGAGTTTAGAGAAAGTTTTATTATTCATTATAATATTTTAAAGAGAAATTAATAAAAAACTTGAATCATTAATTATTGTTGGTTAGCCATACAATTATGAATTCATTCTAGTGATGACAAGTAAAGTAAGTTTGGGCTTAGTCTAATGTCTTTTTACTACTGGTTTAGCTTGAAAACTTATTTTAAAATTGAGAAAATTAAAAAGGGTAGGCCTTTTAATTGGGCCGCCCATTTTAAGGTGAAATGTGCATTACGCTTGCAATTTAGTTTTCTTCCTCTCCAAGCCGTAGCTGAGCTTGTTTTTGAATAGCAACTCAAGTCTCTCATCTTAGATACATCTCTTGCATTAGGGTTTAGGAATCTTGGGCGCCTTTGTTCTCTTTTTCCAGTCAGATATTATAGGCTTTCCTCGATCTCTTCTCTACTGTAGCAATGACTGCCGACCAAAAAACGACAAACGGGAACAGGGACGAAGCCACCGTCAAAGTGCCATCCAAGAAGAAGGAGGAGAAGAAGGATGAGGATCTGGTCAAACTTAATATCCTTTTCTGTTCTTTGAGTTGCTTGCTTGCTAATTAAGGATTGATTGTGTTAAATTTTATATCTACTTATGTATGTACGCATACGCAGTCCGACGAAGATCTGGAACTGAAGCAACAATTGGAGTTGTATGTCGAAAGAGTTCAGGATTCTGATCCTGGACTGCAGAAGCTTGCTCTTGAGAGCATGAGGTGATTTTTATACCTTTGCTTAAAAAAGAACCTCTTAAAAGCTGGTTTAAAGGTTGAATTTGAGTTATCAGAGTGAGACATAGAATTACAGTAGCAATGTCGACGCTGAATTCGGGAATTGGCCTAGTCATTACAATTACGGACCACTGTCTCTTTTGGTTCAGTATAACCTTTGCCACATGGTGGCTGCATTTGGACCATGTGTAGACAGCATGTAGGATGATTGTCCACACAATTTATTTCCTGTACAGCATCTAATGGTTAAAGATTTTAATGTTTATGGTACTTCTCATAGACATACAGTTGACCTTTTGTTAATTTCTAAGTATAGGCTATGATGATTCTGTATGTCAGTCACATCGATCCAAGTATATCTGGTTCATTTTGTTCAAGTGATTATAGTGTCTTTCTTGCCTTTTCCTTCTCTCTTGTAGGCAGGAAATTCGTACCTCAACAAGCTCAATGACTTCTGTTCCAAAGCCCTTGAAGTTTCTTCGACCACATTATGGAACTCTAAAAGCATATTACGAAAACATGGGTGATTCAGATCTAAAGGTATGATGCTATGTAGTTAACATTTTTTACTGTGCCGTCAGTTGGAACTAAAATAATCAATGATTTCTTAATTGCAGAAATACTTGGCAGATATCCTGTCAGTCTTGGCACTGACCATGTCTGCAGAGGGAGAAAGGGTAAGTCTGAGTTTTCAATTTTTTCTCTTGCAATGCTGGAGTTTATCAATTATGCTATGCAGCAGCCTCTCAAATTTGTTTGCTGTTGTAGTATTGTCTTCATGCTTTTCTTGTATAATGGATTTCCTTTCGCACCTTTCTTGTTGATATACTATTTTATTGCTTAAAGCTCTTTAACTGAATGCAAATTTTTGTTTATGAATCCTTCAGGAAAGCTTAAAGTATAGGCTGTTGGGTTCTGAAGGTGATATTGGTTCATGGGGGCACGAGTATGTCAGGTGACTGTCGTATCCTCGATAACATTGCCACTATTTGTAGTGTACCTGCATGTCATGGACTTTTGTAAGTTTTAATAGGTGTGATGAAAAGTTGGTTTGTTTTATGTTTAGGTCAACATTGTTTGGTTGCGCGTTTGACCAGAATGAAGCATTTGAAAGATTTTCCCCTTTTCATCTTTGAAACTTGGCACGCTTTACATGGTTAACATATGCTGTTCTTGCTTCATTTTGCGGCAATTCATTCTTGGGATATATGTTGCCTTTGATGCATGATACAAGTTTAAGTATATATTGTGATATTGGTGGTTCCTAATGAATTTGACATACACTCAATGATGTCTTTGTAGCTTTACCCTTTTCAATAGTAAATGGGTTGAATTCCATCATCTATGGACCTTGTATTCTTTTGATGCTTTACAAAGGAACTTTGCTATTACAACAAACTGAAGTTTGTGTAGTCCGGTAGTTTTTACATGCTGTCATTTAATGTCTTGAAAATTTTAAAATGGTTGAAAGTTTGATTATCTGTTTCCAGGAACTTGGCTGGAGAAATTGCGCAAGAGTATGCAAAGCGACATGTTAGGAACCTATCCCTCAAGAATTTGCTGATATTATTTACCCAAAGAGAAGGGAACTAAAATGCTTGACTATAATTATATCATCCCCTTTAGTCAGTTCCAATTGCACTGTGGTTCGAAGCAGTGCATTCGATTCCATTTTACACTATCAATCTTAATATGTCGGATTCTGGAATATGCAGTAGAGCTGCATTTATGTTCCTTAGTGGAAAATTCATTTGAAAATTTGGTTACTAGAAAGATATTCTCAACTTTGATAATCACATTTGTACTTAATTTTATAAACTTAATTTTATAAACCTTCTTTCATGTACTATTTTGCAGAGTGAGGAGATCCCAATGGGTGATTTAATGGAGCTTGTACAACAAATTGTTGCTTTTCACATGAAGGTGTGTCTCGAAATTTTGCAGCACATGATTAACTAAGCCGTATTTGGGGCATAAATTCCAAATTTGGCATTGTATCAATGTAAAAAATATCTTGGCGTACTGATCTTCTGTTTGAATTTTGTTTACTGTCTACAGCATAATGCTGAACCAGAAGCCGTTGACCTTTTAATGGAGGTATGGGATCTGGTGCAATTTAATTGTGGTGGTTGGTGGGTGGTTGCTTGTTTATTTTTCCTTTTTATGTTATTTTTTTAAGTATAAATTGCTCTGGATTGACCAAATATAGGTTGAAGACCTTGATCTTTTAATTGAGCATGTGGACAACACAAATTTCAAGAGAACCTGTCTATACCTTACCAGTGCAGCGAGGTAGGTGAAGTTGAACATTTGAGAATTTTTTTGAATAATTTTCTTGTTACCTTGAATGATTTGGTATTTAGTATGATTATAGTTTGAAGTTATGGAGTTTGTAAGTAACTGAATTACAAGGGAGTTGATCTTTCAAAGCTTTCACTTGAGATTATTTGGACAGATTTGTAACTTCACATTGTATCTTGAGGATTTAGGACTTGAAAATATAAATACTACAGGGGAAGTGATGTTTCAAGTCTTTAACTACTGTTTAAAGATTGTAGTGTGTGACCATGCTTTCAGGTACTCAGCTGACAAATAATATATTGCATGTATCTGTTCTAATATATTGCATGTATGACAAGCTGAAGCTTGATTGTTCTGCAATAATTTGCTTTATCTCTTATAAATTTCTGTACATTCACATGGCTGTTCTACTGCAGATACCTTCCTGGACCAGATGATATGTTAGTTTTGGACATTGCACACATGATATACCTCAAGTTTGAAGAATATGCTAATGCACTTCAAATTGCATTGTTTCCGGGTAACATGCAGGTTTGTGCATATTTGTGAATTTAAGAAGCCTTTGTATGAAACTCAAACTACACAATTCTGTCGGAATCTGTCAGATTTGTTTTCATTTATTATAAATTTATTATTTGCTATCATTGAGCGCATAATCCATGATTTCTTTTTTTTTTTTGCTCTGATTCTAAATATATATATATATATATTGACAGCATGTAAAACAAGTTTTTACATCTTGTGATGATCTGTTGCGGAAGAAGCAATTCTGCTACATGCTTGCTCGGCATGTAAGTTCTTTGTTTTTCATACTGAACAACTACTGTGGAAGTTGCTACTATTTTTTGCATGTTTCCTTCACATTTAATCTATGCAGGGTGTTACTCTTGAGCTGGATGAAGAGATGGTTGCGGATGATGAAGAGAGATATGTGATGCAGGATATTATCAACAATGCTAAATTAAGTGAAGGCTATCTTGCCCTTGCTCGTGATATTGAGGTTATGGAACCTAAATCTCCAGAAGATATCTATAAGGTCAGGCTTTTGTAGTTTATGTAGTCTTAGGATCAGACTTATATGTACATTTCCACTAGATTTAACTTTTTGGTTGGGGGCTAGGGGAATTATCATCCATAAGATTTTGTCTGTTTTGATATTTGAACTTTTTTATAGGCGCATTTGCTTGATGGCCGGGCCAATGCTGGTGCAAGTGTTGATTCAGCCAGACAGAATTTGGCTGCCACTTTCGTCAATGCATTTGTGAATGCAGGTTTTGGAAAGGTGAATTTTAATTATTTAGTATTATTTGCATATGCTGTTAATCTTGCATCAGAAACTTTTAATGATGGAATTTCTCTGCCAAAAGCTCTTGGGACTCCTCCAAATAAATTCAAATGTTGCAGGATAAGTTGATGACAGTTGCAGACTCTTCAAACAGTAGCTCCTCTGGAAATTGGCTTTTCAAAAACAAAGAGCATGGTAAAGCCAGTGCTGCAGCAAGTTTGGTGAGCTATCCTTTGCAAATCTTTCTGTAAATACTTGTGGTTGGTTTCTTTGCAAGACTCACGGTTGCTATTCATCAAAGGGTATGATACTGCAATGGGATGTCGATTCTGGACTTTCTCAAATTGACAAGTATTTCCATAGCAACGACAACCATGTAATTGCTGGTGCTCTATTGGGGGTTGGGCTTGTCAACTGTGGTATAAAAAACGACTGTGATCCTGTGAGTTTTCTGACTTCTTATCCCAGAAGTATCATCATCAGTTGATTGTAGATTCTGTGCTTACTTAAACTCTTTGGTTAGGCACTGGCTCTTCTTGGTGATTATGTAGATAAAGAAGACCCATCTATCCGAATTGGTGCAATCATGGGCCTGGGTATTGCATATGCTGGTTCTCAGAATGAAATGGTGAATATCTTTTTTTTCTTTAATATTTTAGCTGTAGTAGTTGTGTTTGTTTATTAGTTACGGTAAGATCTTCAGGTGATGATGGCCTAACACTACTCTTTTCATGAAAATACTTTCTTTAACGTACTCATTAGCTTTATGTATTAGAATTGTGGTTGCATGCTTTAGAAGCAATTATTTGTAGTTCATCTTAAATATGGTACTTCTCTTGGGTGTTGAGAGGGATTTACTTTTGTTTTATTCTTATATACTAACTTGACGATTTAACAGATTCGCAGCAAATTGTCCCCTATACTTAATGATGCAAAGGCCCCTCTTGATGTCATCGCATTCACTGCGATCTCAATGGGGTTGATATATGTTGGTTCTTGTAATGAAGAGGTTGCACAAGCTGTAATATTTGCATTAATGGACAGAAGTGAATCAGAATTGCAGGAGCCTCTTATTCGGTTTCTGCCTCTTGGCCTTGGTCTGCTATACCTGGGGAAGCAAGTACGTCAGCTGCCTCTGGAAGCTTTTATGAAATTTGATCTTTATTCCAATCTCTGCATGTGTTGTTAGATCATTTGTGATTTGGTGCTTTGGATGGATTCAATACATATTGCATATTGTGTTTCTGTTGTTGACTGTAAATTCATGTCTGTGTTTGATACTTGACAGGACTGTGTAGAGGCCACAGCAGAGGTTTCAAAGACATTTAATGAAAAGATAAGAAAATATTGTGATATGACCCTGCTTTCTTGTGCATATTCAGGAACTGGGAATGTTCTGAAGGTATATCTATATTGAAATAGTTGAAATTCCATGATTTAATTGTAACTATTATTGTGGTGCCTAAATATTTTGCCCTTTTGTGACTCAGGTTCAAAACCTTCTGGGTCATTGTGCTCAACATCTTGATAAGGGTGAAACCCACCAAGGCCCAGCTGTGCTTGGAATTGCCATGGTAGCTATGGCTGAAGAGTTGGGCCTTGAAATGGCAATTCGTTCACTGGAGCATCTTTTACAGTATGGAGAACAGAATATACGCCGGGCAGTCCCTTTGGCCCTTGGTCTCCTCTGCATATCAAATCCAAAGGTAATTTATCTTGAATCACTAGGCTCCTAGCTTTTCTGTGCTCGCTTTAGTATTGTTGGATGTTATTAGAGACCAAGAATGTTACTGAACTTAATGCTGACCAACTCTTGGGTTGTCGATGAGTGACTTTATTTCAATAGTGGAAGCTATCTGTGACAGATCACTGAGGTAGGTTGTGAACTTCAGGTTTACCATTTCCTTTATTCTTTGCCGTCATGTTGCAAGTAAGTGACAGACAGTTGTTTTAATCTATTGTGCTGTTACTTTATTTCACAAGAACCTTGGAAATCAAATTAAAACTCTTGGAGCAGAATCTTTGTCATTTCAAAAGTTGATTTGCTTCTGTTGTTTTTAATCTATATTCTCAAAGCTGGTGAAATTTTTCTGGCTGCTTTGCTTCTTATGAATTTATATTAAACTTTAATGTAGTTCAAATTTTCTTCTTTATTGTTTTTGGAAGCAAGGTTTTTTTCCTGACGACATCAACATGATCTGGTTACCAACTTTTGCAGGTTAATGTTAATGATACTTTAAGTAGACTTAGTCATGATGCTGACTCGGAAGTTGCGATGGTAAGGAAGCTCTTCAATTTAGATTATTCGTTATTGATTGATTTCTAGTTTCTGATGGTTGCCATACTGTTTACCTGCTGCAGGCTGCCATTATTTCCTTAGGTTTAATAGGTGCTGGAACCAATAATGCTCGAATTGCCGGTGTGCTTCGCAATCTATCAAGCTATTACTATAAGGATGCGAGCCTTCTGTTCTGTGTAATGCTCATAAATTTACTTCTCAAACAGTTTGTCATTCTTTGCTTCAGGGATTTCGTATAAGATTTATTGTCCTTTTTTTTTTTTTGGCTTATACAGGTGCGAATTGCTCAAGGTCTTGTACATCTGGGAAAGGGCTTATTAACTCTGAATCCGTACCATTCTGATCGCTTCTTGTTGTCACCGTGAGTCAAGGCTCTTCTCTCTCCTAAAAATGAGTTGCTTTATTCCAGGGCTTCATTGGATGTTATTTTAGTTGTTTTGTTCCTGTTAATAGCCTGGTGTATAAACATCCGCTATTTTGTCCCACAGGACAGCACTTGCTGGTCTAATAACTATGCTCCACGCATGTCTGGATATGAAAGCCATCATTTTGGGAAAATATCATTATGTTCTATACTTCCTCGTATTAGCAATGCAGGTTTGACACTTGATACTGTTTGATTTTCTTTTGCCTTGATATGCATGAATATGATACAATATACCTTCTAATGCCTGTTTCTGCATACACAGCCTAGAATGTTAATGACCGTGGATGAGAATCTTAAACCTTTATCAGTACCTGTTCGAGTTGGACAAGCTGTCGATGTTGTGGGCCAGGCAGGTCGACCAAAGACCATTACTGGTTTCCAGACCCACTCAACCCCAGTGCTTTTGGCTGCTGGTGACAGGGCAGAATTGGCGACTGATAAGTGAGTTCTGTTGCTACTATTATCTTCTGTTTTTCCATTTATCGGTTCCCTAATAACCATTACACCCAATAATTGGTACAGGTATATTCCTCTTTCTCCAATTCTTGAGGGGTTTGTAATCTTAAAAGAGAATCCAGATTTTAAGGAAGATCGTTAGATTCCCGAGTCGCAGAAGGTACGGCAGGCATATGAATGAGCGTGAAGCTGTTTTATCAAATGAATGATTTTGTTTCAGTGTTTTTTGTGATTGGTGTACATTATATCCTTCTTTAACCATTATACACCTTTAGATTAAAAAGCGTAGTTTATTGTTAAACCTTTGTTTGTGTTTTGTAACAAATGATGGGTTAGATCGGGTTATTATGTAAGAAAACCTGACAAACCCGAGGAAAACAGGTAAGAAGGATGAGACGGAACGCACCTATGCAAACAGATTAAAACTTGCAAGCAAATATTCGCTCTTTATAGTTATAACCCCTCCGAAAGGATCAATGCCCAACTTCCGAGTGTCAAATAGATGAGCTAAATTATAGACCAAATGAAGCAAATTGGCAAAACTAGAAAGGAGAAAAATAACGGACTTAAGACGGAACAGAGAGCCGAAAGGCGAAGCTTAAGGAGGATCACTCGTTTTTCTAATACCACTATAAGAAATGTTGATGCCACTCATTCAGAACCTCAAACAAATTATTAAATTTAGTTTGAATTTTATTTTCTTTACCTTTTAATAGTACTATTTATAGTTTGACTTAATTTTTGTTAATACTATTAATTGTGGTTTATTATGTAATTTTTTTTAATTTCCTAATACAAATCTTGGTGACAAGATTTAATAAAAATATAAAAATATTAATAGTACTATTTATAGTTTGACTTAATTTATAGATCCCACTATCCTCTCATCAATCAAATCCTCTATGCTTGTAGTTGTGGATTGTAAATGATTCCTTCCATCATTAAGATTTTATCAAATCATAAAGTTAGCGATTCTACATTAATAGTACTATTTATAGTTTGACTTAATTTATAGTTCCCACTATCCTCTCATCAATCAAATCCTCTATGCTTTGTAGTTGTGGATTGTAAATGATTCCTTCCATCAATCAATTCATAAAGTTAGCGATTCTACATTTTGATGTGTCTTAACTAATACACAGCTAAATCTATGTATTGACATAAATAAGAATTGTAAGATTGGAATAGTACAACTGAAAACGGAGGAGCTTAATTTAAAATCAACGCGTTATAACGATGACCGTTGATGAGGAGCAAATCGTACAGTCCAGATTCTTTACGAGAACCACGTGTCACTAAGAAGTTTATATATAGACACCACCATGAATGTAGTTCTGACTGAACTCTCATATTCTCTCTGGTTGATCATGGACAACATGATTATACGACAGAACCTGGAGAAGAAAACCAAAGGCAGACAAAAGATTGAGATTAAGCAAATAGAAAAGGAAAGCACCCGGCAAGTGACCTTCTCAAAGCGCCGGGCCGGTTTGGTTAAGAAAGCAAGCGAGCTCAGTCTCTTATGTGGTGCAGAGGTGGCCATTATAGCTTTCTCTCCCGGTGAAAAAGCTTTTTCCTTTGGTCATCCCAACGTAGACTCCATTCTCGATGCTTACCTGGATAACCAGAGCTCTTACTCCGGCAGAGACTTGGAGGTCTTAACAAGCAGTAACAACCCTCAAGTTGAAAAGTGGAACAAAGAGTACGAAGATGCTTTGAAACAACTTAAGGCGGAGAAGATCAGATTGGGAATGATTGAAGAGTGGAATAGATTTCATGACTTGAGGACATATATATCCTTCTCTACCGTGAATCTCCCAATCTCTTCTCCAGCCCATATATTCAGCCCGACCGATTGTCAACCCTATAACTAACAATTACGATAATTGAGTAGAGACTTGAACTTATGATATAGAAGAATAAAAGGTGTTATTCTAAACGCTGCGTTTCTCTGAAGCTTCTTATGTTTTGTATTACTTAGTGTGCAGAGAGAGGCCTTGATCAGAAGAAGACAATCCTGAGGCTTGCAAAGGAGGGAGAGAGGCAGAGAGACTAATGGCTAAAGCGACCTTGATTACAGTCTTTTAACTTAATTTACAATGGGTGAGTTTTGGCCTTTTTCTAAAATTGAAGGGGTTTCTTTAACTGGTTTGTTTTCTCTGTTTTGAGGGTTTATTTGTTGGTATTGCTACTGTGTAGTGGTAGATTGATCATATTTGTGAAAATAACGAACATCCAGAATCTAAAGAGACATTATTTTTTGGTTATTTAGATGGGTTTTTGCATAAAGGCCGTCAAAGTTTTTTTTTTTTTTAATAACAATTGATACAAATTTGTACATGCAATTGAATGAGCTTTGTTCCGTTAAAACATGAGCTTCTTGAGGACCTGCTATTGGGATTAGATTTTTCTGAATCTAGCTGGAATATATGTGAAGTGTAAAAATATGTTTTGAAGTATTGGATTTTCATTGAGTACACAATATCTTATGTTTGGTTTGATGGTTATGTTCCTATATCTTGAACTATGTGGGCAGACTATGGACAGGAGCGGGCAATTGAAATGGATGCGTTGAACGGTTGGAGGCCATACTGATGAATGATTTCAAAGGTATGTGTTGTTTGAAAGTCTTGTTAATGGAACTGCTGCCGTGTCCTGCTTTAAACATTGTGGTGCCAGTAACAGTTGATACTGATAATATACGAGTGGTAAAGTGCTTGATTCTAGCTCTAAACTGTCAAGATTTTTGATTTGGTTACTTGATTTTGAAGGTTTTAGGAGAACAATATGTGATGATATTCATATCTATTATGCTGAAAGTGGTTATTGATTGATCATGTCATCTGCGTGTTTCAAAAATTTGAAACCTAGAATCACTTTTTCTCTTCCATATCAGCTGTCTTGTTGAGCAGTGACATGTATAACAATGTTATGTTTGTGTAATCTTCAAATTCCGTGGTGTTCCAAGGTGGTGGTTCTGTTTTAGTCCTAAAACACTCAACAAAGTAAGGGTATTTGGAAGTCCAGATTCGTCTAATTAGATATTTAGGAACCCAAAAAGATAATAGTTGGTTGTTTGGTTACATGGATATTTTGATCCAGATACTTATGTCTTGCAGGCATCTGAAGATATTGGCATGGCTATGATCTACACGCTTGTAACATCAGCTAAAGAATGACTATCTGAAAGTTATGGCCAGGACAGGAAAATAATAGAGTCAGTTTACAAGATCAGTAAAGATGATGATGTATAGATGCCTTTCCTTTTCTTGTTGATTTTTAATTACTATCAAGCATGATTGATGCTGATTCTGCAGGACTTAGAATTAACCAAGTCACTTTCCTTTTATACTTCTGGATTGTTGCAATTTGTAGCATAATTAACTTTTAAAGTTCTGTTTTCCGTCATTATATAGGTAACAATACCAGTTGGAGAACCAGTTACTGTTGAAATATTTATTGCATGGAGAGAAGACCCAAAAGAGCCGGTTAATGTAACAATGATATTGCTTGAGACTTGTGATTGTTCACCACACATATTTGATAAACTCCTATACCTTGTACTTTGAATATGAATGATACTTCTCTCAATAATACATCTATCTTACCAACATTTCAGGTTGATGCCTGATTCTGCACTTACAGCCCCCAAGGAGAAGAAGCTTCCGGGCAGACAGTGGTTTGAAAGTGGCAGATTGGTATGTTTTTTCTTCTCTGACTGCCCGTCCCAGTCATGAAATGTATCAATTTACTTATGGGACTCTAATGCTTTGCTTAAAATGGATATAAGTGTTCCCAACATCTGAAAGAAAGCTTCTGTAGGGCAAAAGTAGGAAGTACCATTGTTCTCTTACACAGAAAGGTGGAGCACTGGACGATGAACCATCTGATGACGAAGAGGATGATGGAATTTAATTTGATGATGATTTTGAAGGGATACAATTAGTTTCAAACTTGCAAATTGTACTTCCTTTTTTTTTTGTCCCCCCTTCACAATGAACAAGCAGGAGTTGAAAGATCTATCGTGTGAAAATCTTATCAGAGTAATGTTTCATCGTCATGAAGATATGCTCAGGCATTAGCTGGCTGAAAAATGTGACTCATCATGGAGAAGGGCCAGCTAAATTGGAATGCTTAGCGCAGTTATTCAAGAAGAAAAGGAATTTCCAAGCATTGCATGGAGTGGTAATGTATTAACAGTTTTTGTCATGGCTCCCACCTGCATATAGAGCTAAGACGGATGAGAGAGATGTAGATTAGGGATAGATATCATATTTTTGTCAAAGTTGGAGAAACGATCAGCAAAAAAAATGACTTCTTTTCGAGAATTCCCCAAGCACTTATTGTACATTAGACCTTGGACTTGTAGGAAGGGATGTGAATATCATCTTTGTTGTGGTCATATAAAAATGGCATAGTCATTACATCTTTACTTGCTATTGTGAGTATGTATGTATTCTAAACAGAACAAGGCAATTGGACTTCATACTCAATTATTGAAGCTTAATTGCAGTATATGGGCATCTGCAAAAGGCAAGCATGAAATAACAATCACATAAATAATACTTTTATTTCCAACTTTAATGTATCAGTATTTCCCAATATGTCAAGCATTGAGTCAGCTTAAGTTGGCTCAAGAATACTCCCCTTTTGGAGGAGGCCCTTCAAATTCTACTTCTAAAAACTATCCAAATTTTCTTCTTTTCATACAACAAATGCTCTCTTAAGAAACTCCCCCCATTGATACCTTTCTATAGTCTAATATTACAGATATGTTACAAAGAATCCTCCCACAGTTTCAATCTTTCCAAGCTACAGCTAAACCTTCAAAGCATGAAGATATCCAGATATCGATGCTGGCACACAACTGCTTTTCCTGAACCCCCTGCGGAAAGTATCATCCCTGATATCTATACACACCCTTGGTCAGTCATGGCCTGAGCAATAGTAAGAAAAGCAGAAATGACAGCGCCGTGTACCAAAGTCCTGCAGAATTATGCAGAGATGACAGAATTAAGAAAACTATATCTTCTGCTATATAATTACGATGTCAAGTAATATACTTGCTTCATCTATGTTTCTTTGCTTAATACTATACATACGTACTTGAATCATATGCACAAGTACTCAACGTGAAAAGAAGTCGACATTAATGGGATGTTTCCCATCAAACGATGCCACTTGACAAGCAATCACTCAAATGAAAACATAGAACCAGCACTTTTTACACAGCGGGATGGAAAGGAACTTACTCAGGACTCTCCTTTTGGTAACCGAAGTCAGCTGCTGCTTTTAGAGCTCTCTGGTATATCTGTTTCATTGCCTCCTGCCAGTCAAATTATAAGTTGAAAATCCAAGTTACTTAATCGTGTAACGTTGTAGACTTTAACTGGAAGAAACTAAAAGGTTTGGAAAAAGGAATATCATAAGTAATGACAGTACAAGTTACTAAATTTAGGTCCTTAAGTAGTAGGATGGCGATTTTAAGTTATGCACGAAGGACCATTTGTGTTTCTCAAGGTTCCAAGAGCATTATAAATCAATTCGTGTATGTAATGCAGAATTATGTATGTAATTTCAATTCATCATCATCATCATCATCACCCAGTCTGAAATCCCGCAATGAAGCAGGGTCTGGGGAGGTCTGATAATACGCAGCCTTACCCCTACATAATAGAGAGGCTGTTTCCGGTAGACCCGCATGCAAATGAGACAAGATAAGTATGATGAGGAATAAAATGAAAAAAAATTATTAAAGAGATCAAAATTTCATTAAATACAAAAATAAGAAGAAAAAGAAAAAAAAAAGACAAGATATATGGGATTTAAAAGGAGAAGCTAGTTTGAGTAATAAAGAAGCACCAAATGTAACGAAGTGTGAAAAATAAAAGGACTTGTGAAGCTTAAAACGGTGGCTACTCAGCGTGGTACCGTTTTAATAAAAATAAAAATAATAAGAATAATAATGTTAAAAAGAAAATAGTAATACAACCAAAAACTAAATGCTAGAAAAGTCAATAAATAATTAAAGAGTATGAAAAGACATAAAATATAATTAGGATAAATAGCAGTGATAGTAGTAAAATAAAAAGACACTCCTGGTACTAACACCAAACTAAAGACTAAAGACTAAAATTAAAACTAATAC
>JANTPM010000005.1:4103227-4132397 GCA_025434745.1 Erythroxylum divaricatum
AAAACCAAAACTAAGAAGAAACTCGAATATAATTTTTGTTTAAAAAAAGGTAAAAATAAAACTACAAATAATAGTCATAATAATACTAATAAGAAAATATATTTGAGAAAAAGAAAAAGAAAAGAAAAAAAAATAGCAAGAGAATGGCAAAAACGAAAAAGCAAATAACTTAGGAAAACTAAAATGAAGCCACGTTAGCAATGGGTCTGCCAGAGAAAGGAGCAATGCGCAGAGGGGAGGAGAAAATTGAATGAGGAGCGTCCTGTATGTTTGCTACCCAACGGTTATATTGTCAGGAGGCTCAATAAAGCTAAAGAGGGGATAAGTGTCAGAGAGAGTAAATTATAGAGTATCGAAAGCTCTGGGAAGCTAACAATGGGACATGCGTTAGACAATGAATGAGAGTATATCTGAAAGCTGTGGTTCTTGCTATCAAATGCTATAAATTTCATATTTTCAGGCCATGTTCAAACTTACAGAATTCAGCTCCCAATTACCAGATATTCATATCAATTAGGATGACATAAAGGTCATATAGGCTTACCTGCAACTTAGATTCAAAGTCCTCAGGTGACCAGTTCATCAAGTTACACTCATGGTTGAGTTCAAGCTCTCCAGCAACAACCTTCATCCAATTAGACTTTTAGAGCACGAAAAATAAGTTGATAAATTGGTAAGATTCATACATGTAAAAAGATCACGCTAATCAAGATTTATCCACCCCCAACTAGCAGCTGATATTGACTAGAATAGTTGGCCAAAGGAAAGCTCAATCATAAACACCATAAAACATGACCAATTGGTGATGGCTAGTTTAACAACTGTATCTAATACTATATGATAGATGAATCAAACCGAAAATGCCAAAAAATATCGTACCAATCTATTACTATGACCAGATAATAAATGAATGGAGGATCAAAGTTATATGATAGATGAATCAAACCGAAAATGCCAAAAAATATCATACCAATCTATTACTATGACCAGATAATAAATGAAGGGAGGATAAAATTTACATATAGAGCTAATTATACCAAAGGCATTAACTTCTAAAGCTTAAGAATATACAGAAGTAAAAGAAATAAACTGAATCCGACCCACAAAGGCGTTTGTATTGCTCACAATATGGGTTGAATATCATACCCCTCCAGCACCAGCTGCCATAGCAGGAGCAACCAGAACATTGGCCTTCCTCAGAACATCGATTGCTTCATGGGTGCAGGGCATGTTTGATCCTGCAAGAAAATACCTTCAAACATAAAAATTGATGAATTGGAAGAAGATGGTGTAGCTAACTGTATCATGTCAGGAACTACTACCTTCAACTAATAAGCAACAACCTGAATTAACCAAACTTATGGCATCAGATTGATCGATTTCATTTTGCGAAGCACAAGGAAAGGCAACATCACACCTTTCATTCCAAGGTTTTGCTTCATCATAGTACTTAGACCGAGCATATGTCTTCGAGTAATCTCTGAATATGCAGTGGGTATGTACAGAGCCATAAGATTCTGAAAGATTTGAAGTTGGTAGAAAGGGCAGAACGGAACACACCTTAAACTTCTCTGCTGGGCTTTTATATCTCTCAAGAATGATATTTTCATGTAATCAAATCCATCCTCATCCACCAAATATCCCTTTGAATCTGTTTCATTTTACATGCAAAAGTTTGGTGAACCTTGACCAGATCGTAGAACTATTTCGATATGCGAATCAAGAAACTTAAAACCAAAATAAAAAATGTCATAAAAAAGGAAAAGAAAAGAAATTCTACAATTGTATGTTTAAAGAGGTATTACGGAAGGACAGGATTAAAGGCATGTCAGAACTTGCTCTTCTAGTGAAGGAATCTTCCAGAAATGCATTTAAAATGCTTTCAGAAATGCATTAATATCACACTGAATTTAAAGTCTACACTCTCATGTGATAAGACTGTTTTATACTCGCACTAAAGAGAACCTCGCACCAAAGAGAACCTCGGATACCCTTTAGGTGAGTGACACCAAAGTGTAACAAGTACTTTAGATTAATAACTTATTGAAGCCACTGAACGGCAAAAAGCCAGCTTCAAACATATATGAACTAATACACTAAAAATACAAAATTCTCATGTAAGCAAATCAATGATAGGATGACAGAAAATAAAGAAACATTCAAAGCAATGGAAAGAATGTCTATGGAGCTACATCTAACAACTATAGTGAAGAGGCAGAAGCAAGAAATGAAAAAACCAAATAACATTAGTCAATGCGCGGTCTGAAAAAATGCAGATCTTCTAGTCTGACAATACTTTTAATATTCTAAGATACTAATTTATGCCACTCTCATGGTTTCAGACCCGTATGTAACTTCAAATATTCATCAAGGACTCAAATGTACCTGATACTGTGATTGGAACAGCGCCATAAGCAATAAGCTTCTCCAAAACATGCATGGCAATCTTTCCAGAACCACTTACAACACATCTGGACAAGAAATGTAAAGAGATAAATTAAGAAAAATGAATTTGGATAACAATCTTCAGCAGCCAGTAAATTCAGCATTTCAAAACCTCCTTTTTCACTAAAGCAAGTAAGCCATATCCACAAGCTGGGCATGAATTGTTTAAGTATGTGCAAAAACTAAAAGTGAAAAAGGAAGCATCAACACAAGGAGAAAGAGCTTCAATTTACAATGAGAAGGTGGAAACTATTCTTTAAGCAAATCCTATTAGCTTATTCCATTCATTTTTGCGATTATAAATTGTCTCAGAAAATATCATGTTCGATTGTAGTAAGTTTTCAGAGACATGACCAGCACCTTAGTCCTTTGATTTCTTTGTTCATGTCGGCAAGAATAAGCTGGGCAAAGAAAACCTGCGGAAGCATTTATATTTGGTTAAAATTCCATGCAAGAGGAAAAGTCAGATGCATAATAAAGCAGAGCATTTATATTTGGTCAAAATTCCACGCAAGAGGCAAAGGCAGATGCGTAATCTTACTCATGCAGAAGCAATCAATTAGGACAATGAACATAAAACACCAACGAAGTATGTAAGAGTTTGGATAATATTATCTCTTACCAGCCCATAGCCAGTAGCTTCAGTTCGGAGGCTAGAGCCAGACCAGAATATCCTTGGCCCTGTAAAACTCCCCTGCATAAGTTGGGCATGCATATGAAGGCATGGAAGATAAGTTTATTAATCTCCTTTCCAAGATGAGTAATCACCAAAATAGTAATTAGGAGAAAAAGGCACGCAAAGCCCATGTATGAAGATGCTATGCATTAAAAGAAAATGGGAGTATACTGCTAAAGATTAGGTTGTGAATAAGCACTTTGGTCTAAAGTTTTAGACCTGATTAGCATTGAACAATTATGCTTCAATCCTCAAACATCCTACAAACACACAAAAACACAAACACTATAGAGAAAGAAAGTGGAAGCAAAGCCACAACAGCAAAATCTTCTTTCATTTCTGTTAACAAGCCGGGAAGAAGAAAGATGGGCACCTGAAAATGACCAGCTAGACGTCGATACTGTCCAAATAGATAGCCCATTTCACGGGTGCCAACACCCATCTCCTCTGAAGGGAGGTCCTGACACCAAATAGAAAATTCAACCATAGTAGTAACTGAGAGTTAACCAAATGAAACTTAAGAAGACAAGAATAATAAAATCATTTTCACTTACCTTATCAGGAGCCAGATATCTATAGATCTCATTCATAAAACTTTGGCAAAACCGCATAATCTGACAGGGTAGTTTCACAAGAGGATATCATATTCAGAATTTCTAGAAAAGCTAAACAGAAGACTGCCATAATGTAGAATAAATACTACCTCATTATCACTTTTTCCTTTTGGATCGAAATCACTTCCACCTGCAGCCCCTCCTAATTTGTATGGCGATAGGGCATTTTTTAACGTCTGGTCAAAGAAGATAGCACAGCAAAATGAAGATTGTAAAATCTAAGCCTCTTTCACTTGAAGCTATATCATTCATTTACTCCATCCAAAGTTGAAAATTTATATCTTCTGTTTAATTCAATCAAACACAAAACAGAACTCTCTCTCTCTCTATCTCTCAAGTTCTCAAAACAGAACAGGTAACAAGTGGTACCTGTTCAAACCCAAGAAACTTCACAATACTCAAGTTAATCGATGGATGAAAGCGGATGCCACCCCTACATGGCCCCAGTGCCTGATTAAAATGCACGCGAAAGCCCCGATTAACATGAGTCTCACCCCTGTCATCTACCCAAGGAACTCTGAATATAATCATACGCTCAGGCTCCAACAAACGCTCCATGATGTTGACATAACTGAGGTAGAGTACCCAGTTAGATTTGAGATAAATCCGGTTTTATTCGATCTCAATTTAGATGGTTACATGAGAAAAACTCGAATATACTCCATTATCCAACAAACTCACTGAGCATTTTTTGCGATTACTCTTTCTAAAGCATGGACAGCTTCTTGCACTGATTGTATAAATTCAACTTCATGAGGATCCCTTTTTAGCACAGCTTCAACAATTGATCCAGCGGTCTTTGACATTAAAGCTTCGAAAAACAGCATTTATAGTAGCATTAGATAAGAAAGTCTAGCAATAAATATCAGTAAAAGCAACATCTTTTAATTCTGTACCAAGTAATGAAATTCATAGATGCATAAACAAAGATAAGGAATTGATTGCTAAAATCCAGATCTTAAATAGTGGTCTGAAAGCTAAGTTTACTAACCTTTTACATAAACGGGCTTATCAACAATGATCTTATCCTTGGAAGCCATCTGCAGACGAAGAGCCTCTTTATGAAGCAAACTATTGTTGTGCTCTTCAAGTGCACTCATCTGCATGTTCCTGCTGCCTTCATTTCCATATGGATTCCTTCTATGCTTCCTACCAAACTCTCTACAAACAGAACAGAATATCCTTGCAGTTCCTTCCTTGACATCTACATATGCCCATTTGTAAGTATCAGCCCATTCCTCCCTCCATCGTTTTACCACTTTTTTCTTTCTTTTTACAGGTTGAGTCTTTGATAAATTCTGTTCATCACTAGTAAGTTGAGAAACCATCACCATATTCTTGGCGTCATCAGGATCCTCAGCAGAAGGCTCCCGTGGTGGGCCACTGATAAGGGGAGTATTAGCAAATGAAGGGTCATCGTCACCATGGCCAATTTCCAAATCAATCTCCTCTCCAAGATCCCGGACAACAATGTGATGATGCCTTTGTGTTGGCTGAATCAAGTTCATATCATCCATTGCAGGATTGATACCAGTTCCACCAACTGGTAATAACATTCAACATGACAATCTTCCCACTCTGAATAATCTCTTGCTTCCTGTCATCAATCACAACAGACTTCAAAATCAACTGCTCAACATGAAAGGTCAATCAGTTTCATGACAATGAATGAGTGAAGTTAAAAATTAAAGCCTTTAATACTATATATTTTCTTAAAGGTAAAGTTGTCAATTTTTCCTACCAATATGATTGTTCTTCAACAATTTTGTCCTTGCTGACTGTTTGACAGGGAGGTTTCGCAGCAAAAGAAGCAATTTATGTCTGCTGCATACAAGCAGCTGAGATTGTAGAAGTGAAACAGGACTAGAAACGAATAAGCAACTTTAGGGGATTCATTCAGGTGATGGAACTCGTGATGCATACAGTACACAAATCAGGTAAGAACTGACAAGAATGCCCAAATTAGATGAGATATGAGCCAGGAGCTTATCGTTCATGGCCCTCTTGTAGGAGATGGAATTCCAAAATGAGGAAAAAGGTCTCTCATGAATCTAAAAGGTCTGGTATGGTCAAAGTTGTCAGCTTGTGGTAGTAGATCATCAAGGGAGCCATGTGTTCCTTAGAGTGTGTAGTTTACCACTAAGTCCAGGAAGGGGAAACAGTGAAACTTCCTTTATGGATCCCGACCAAGCTCAGTAGCTCACTAAATCAAGAATATGAAATCAAAAAAATGGTTTGAAATTCTAATGTCCTGACAATACTACTACTTTTCATGGGAAATCCCTATAATTTAAACAAATTAGGCGTCTACAACTTTAACCGTGTGAAGTAATAATGAACGCAAGTTTTTAGACTTTTTCCATCTTAATAAAATCTTTCCATCAAATGAAAAATTAGAAGGTGCACAGAGTAAAACCAAATTAATAAAACAATAAACTATGTGAAACAAAATCTTTCTTCTATTGAAAATGAAACATAAAAAGGACACATTTTGGTAACAATTGGAGAACTCCTTTAATGCTAAATTTACTTTCAAGTATCAACCTTCAGTTTCCTTTAGATACTTCAGCATCAAGCATTCCTTGTAATTGTTGAATGAACCACCAAACACATAAACGAACACAGAAAGACAGAAGTTGACGGTAAGTTGGATAAAATTTGGCCCAAATTATACTTTTAGCCATTCTTCCAGACAAACAACTGAAATATCCGCCAGTTTCTGCTCCTACAAACTAAAAAGAAGGTACCTGATAGCATTCTCAGAACGAAAAATTTATCTACCATTTCGCAAATTACTCAACAAAACCAATCACAAAATCCCGAAACCGAGTAGAATCTTGACTTTTTACACCAAAATTGGCATACCCACTAGTGATACAACGAAAAGATTCAATTTTTACAAATACCAGGTCGCGAATTTGGATTTTGAGCAATACCCAGAAGGTCAATTTCATACGAAAAGGAGAAGCAAATCAAAAAGACATACCTTTGCAACCGAGTGACAATCCAAACAGCCAAAAGTTACAGTAAGCGGAAGTTGTATCCTTCTGGGTCCGTTTTCTTCTATGAAAGATTGCTTCTTTATGGGCTCAAAGTACTGATCAGTACATATGCTTAAGCAAACTTAAGATTGTCACGGGGAGATCTTCGTACCCGTTAACAGCAGATAGGGACTCGGCTTTCTCTTGATCAGTGAGTACCGCGTTATAGATAGAGAAATAGTTGTTTTTTTATTGTTGTTTTCTTTGTTTCTTTCTTTTTTTCTTCTTACTTTTGGTTTTTCTTTTTGTTCTCTTCAAGAAGACAAACGCAATAGGAAAAGACTACCAACCGCAGAATCGAATGTTTATATATAGTTACGTACACTGTTTTGGTCTCCCGATCTATGTCTGTCTCTCACACGTTTTGTTACATAACATAGGTTCTATGTTCTCCCAAGATAAGATAAGGGAGAGCTGTACAAAACTAGTGACATTGACGCTAAAACTTTAGGAATAGTTTGACCTTACAAGGTATTGAAACATGACAAATTCCTTTTCTAGTTTCAGTATCTGACATATAAGGTAATGAGTTGGTATTTCATTGATTCAATTTCTTAGATATGAATCCTTCTCGATTGGATAATGCATTTATCACCCCTTTTACCTCTTCTTTATATACTTTAATCTGCAAATTACCATAGTTAACACTTCAAAATTAAATAACAGATTCGATATAAACAGCTCTTGACCAACTCACTTTTCATTAATAACCATATAGACCAGTATTATGAATAGACCAACATGATTTGCAGGAAAAGAGAGTCCGAAGGCACCTGTAACTGCATGATGGGAACTTAGTACTTGCACCTTGAGTAAAGAGCATAGTGTTATCATTGTTGAAGATTGAAAGACTTGGAACTTTCACATATCTTTCCTCCATGAAAAAAAAAATCTTATGGAACAATACATTGAAACAAACAGTTTAATTCACAGATGAATTGACAATTATGTACAAATTTTTATATAGCAAAAAATTGTTTCAGTTCACAAAATCTTTTCCTTCTATAATACCCTGTACATTGCTGGGGAAGATTAAAGGTTTAGGTTTGGACAGGAAAGGTTGAGTCAAATGCATCAGGATCCAAAAGATCAATGTTCAATCTTTTGTATACATGTGAGCGAAATCTTTTATCCTCTGCTTAACGTTCTGCAAAAAGTAATGCATAATCAACCCCATAGAAAAGATTTCTAAAAGGGAAAGGGAAATAAAAGAAGCCAGCTGCATTATCAAGACTCACCATTAGTTCTTGATGAAGAACAATGAATATCTTCTTCAACCGTTTGTGCCTCTGAAAGCAGTCAAATTTCGAAAAAGAAAATCAAATTAATTGAACAGATACATGGGAAACTATGTGCAACTACTGAAACAAAACTTGGCCAATCCCATTAAGTTCTCAAGTTACATAGACTAGGAACACAATCCACGCTACCAGCTAAAAGCAACAATACCACTCCTTTACAAAGCACAAGATTTAAGGCTATAGACCTCTGGGTTCTAAGATATTGAAATTGTCAAGTAAGAGAACTTGAGTTTCACATTAAAGTTATTTTTATTCAGAGTCAAATCATCACTGCATTCAAACAACTTTTATTTTTATGACACAGATTTAGCAGTTAATTATCTTATCCACGAACAAGAAAAGACACACTTCACCCAGTCATCTCCACCTTCTATATTTCTCAGTAATCTTACGCTCTTCAAAATATCAAGCACTAGTTTAGTACTCAGCATATTACTTCATTTTAATTTGCCACAGGTATCTGGTTCATGTACAAATAATAAAATTGAAACGTAATACAGACAAAGTGAATCTCAATTTGTGATCCTTCATAAAAATGAAAGGTCCACTTGCACCCTTCAAAAAGACAGAATACCGGAAGTAACTTTTAAGATCCAAATGGTTACAAAGTAATACTGGAAACATTTTAGTAGTCCATAATTATGGTATAACTTGAAGGCAACATACAGCTTTCAAGTTCAAAATTCTGAATAGTTAAAACTAAAAATTTTCTATCCAGGTCTATGTTTACAAGGTAGGAGAAAATGTCAGCATATTACATTATAAGAGACAAAAAGGAAATGGCAAAGGAAAGAGTTTCCTGGAAGACTATGTTCAAGTATTATGGTAATTAAAAGCATACCGCTGAACATTGACCATAAGACTCCCTCATTTGGGCCAAGATCTTATGATATCTGTCCATATCCCTGTCTTTAGCAAAATTAAGGTCCTTTCCCAGTTTCTCAAATTCGTTCCTTCCCACATAAAGGAATCAGATTAGTAAAATAGACAACAGGATCAAATGCCATAAAATCAAGTAATGACCAACTTGTATTCTGGTGGTACCTGTAGGTCTCAAGTATATTGTTCAAAGAGCAATAATCATCATACTTATCACGATATTCCTGAACGTATTCCTTGTACCTAACATTAAAGGAAAGGATCACATGATTTCTATCGTGATTGAGAACTATATGAATCATGTTATAACAAAATAGTAAATATCTGGGAAAGAATGTGTTGAAGAAAATAAACGATACTTACTGTGAGAAATCCTTAATAGGTCCCTTGAGATCCGGTGCATCCTTTTCATATTTTAAATAGGACAAGCTATCTTCTTCTGAAGAAGATTCCCTTCTCTTTCGAGCATTACTTTTCCCGTCTGCGATAATTTTACTTCTTTTTCCATCTAACAGCTCAGCCATTGCACTGGATGTTTGTGTTTTACTCTCCTTCACTGGCTGGGAAAGTGATGCATGCTTAGAGTCATGCAGCTGTAATCCACTAATAGAGGCTTTCTTATCTACATTACGTTCCACAACATTTCCCAGTTTTACCCCAGATTCACTATTTCTCGATCTATTATTTGTGTCTGCCAACTTGGATAATTGCGATCCAACTTCAAGGTTTTCTACTCTTGAAAACGATTGTGGCTGAGACTGCACAACCTTATATTGAGATCTAAATGAATCTTCAAAATGATGTTCTGGAGTCCTCTTGATCCCATTATTTGTATTGGGCGAAGAAGTCTTTCCCAAGTCCAATGTTGCCTTTCCAACTGATTTTCCCTTACTTGAGTCCAAGTTACAATGGTCTGAAGTACTTGTTCTATTCTCTGCCTGCTTAAAGGAACCCTTCTTTTCAAGCTGTTTTTTAACTGGTGTTTCCTCAGGTAATAGTTCACGTAGTTCGCCTAGCTCTAAGTCTGAAAGCTCTCGTTGGAGTCCTTTTCCACTGACCACAGGGTTCTTGTCCATATCTGCTCTGTTGTTATCCTTTGGTGAGGATCCTGCATGCGACTTTAAAACTTGTCCAGAATCTTTGGCCTTCCCAAAATTCTCACTCATTTTCCTGTAACGGGAATCAGATGGAGCTGAATGTCTGCCTCCAGCACCACCTTCCTTCGGATTCCTTTGCACCTTTTTGTCCTTGATGCTGTCCTCATTTTGAATGTCCTTACAAGCTTTCTCTCTTTGAAAGGGAAAACTTTCGTGCACATGAAAATCCTTTTCTGGGAGCTTACGCCCATGCACTGAATTCTCAGCATGTTTGACAGGCCCTACTCTATCAAGAGCTTTAGCCCGCATGCCTTGTTCCGAAGATCTTCGTACTGAATGCGGCTGGCTATGAACCTTTTGTGAGCCAAAATCAGAAACTGTCTCTCTATCAGGTCTATTCATCCCTTGAATATTAGGGCCCTTGTGAAACTCATCAATGTGCATACTTTGAGGGCTCCTTGGGAATTCGGTATCCCCACCTGCAGAAACAGGCTGTTGAGACAATCTTTCAGCTTTTAATCTTTTTGCACGTTCAGATTTTGCACCTGATTTCTTCTTATCTGAGCCTTTTTTGGGTGTCTTCTCAGAACTGTCTGACATCTCGGGTCTTAAGCTGTCCTTTTCCAAATCTTCATTATCATCAAATAAATTTCCTATGAAATTTTGGCGCTCAAGGACCATATCATGATCAGAAGAAAGGGATTTCACTTCCTCTAACCGCTTTTCACCTTCTTTACTAGAAAGGAGACCATCCTTTGCATGCACTTTAAAAAGACTTTCATCATCACCAGAGTCCTTCTCAATGTCAATAGCATCAGAGTCATGACCCTCAATATCGATTGCAGCAGATCCATGGTCCTCTATATCAACTGCATCAGATAAATCATCACCTTGTTTCTCATTGATCCTATTATGTTCAGAACTCCATGGATTAGGTGAGACTGAGTGTCTTGGTTCAGAGGCCTGCAATTTATTCTGAGGTTCTTTGTCGTCGTTACTTGTCATAATATCAACCTCCTCCTCATCAGAAACCTCCTTACTGTTTACAGAAGCATCACTCTCACTATCACTACTACTCCCACTTGTGCTTTCAACTGGGCTTCTGCTCCCACTCCTGCTCCTACTGTGAGTGCCACTATCACTGCTGTCACTTTCACTATCACTGTCACTCCCGCTCTCACTAGACGTGCCAGCTTTCCCCTCACTATTATCAGATGTCTTTTTCTCACCAAACAAATCAAGTGATTGATGCTTCACATCAAGTTTTCCTGTTGTATTTGATGATTCTTCAAGTATAGAGTTCAACTGAGTAGGTTCCTCTAATCCAGCAGCAGGCACTTTTTCAGCAATACTTGTTTCTGCAGCACTTTTTTGGCCACAATTGACTTCAGCAGCATGTTTCTGCTGACGGATGTCCTCAGGAGAACTAAAAATATGAATAAACAATTTCAGAAATCTACAACAGATACATATTTAAATATCCAGAGCAATGTGCTTCAAAAGTACTAAGGAGCTTTTTTGGGAGAATATGAAATTTCTTTTGACTAGCTTTTACAAAGGTCCATATAATTACTTTATCGATATCATTGCCTGATTGAGCTTTACATGACAGCAATTGCTTTTGTCAAATATCACTAAAACCTATTCTCATACTTTAATGTCAAATAGCTAAGGTACAATTACTGTTGAGAAAAGGAAATTGATAATTGCCAACTTCTGTTAATGACTACTAATTCAAATTAGAAGTGTTGATACCTTCCACTATCAGATGAAGGCTTTTTGAAGCTGTCCAACTCCACTCCAGGCTTCAAGATATATCTTCCTGGAGCTTGGAAAGTCGCGATCTGATGGTCAAGATTACACAAAAAGATTTAAGATGGCGTACTATCCTAAAATCAGAAGCACCGAAAGCCGTTCACCGACCTTTTTGATAATAGGTTCAATCTTCTTTGCAGAGTTCGGAATTACATCCCCAACAGCCTTCTCCAAAGCCTACAATTTCCATTAGAATAGCTTTAATTAAGGTAGAATAGTATAAAACAAAGCTAAAGAAAGAAAAGAGCATTCATTTAAAGGACTAAATAAAACATGAGAAAAGAGCATTCATTTAAATGACTAAATAAAACATGAGAAAATTTAAACTGCAGCAAACAATGAACCCAAGACTGGACAAGAGCTTTTGATAAAAGAATTCATCATACCTTCAAGCTCAAACCTTTAGGATTCTCTGTCAGTAGAGTAGTTAGCGTACTTTGCAAATCCATTGGTTTAGTTCCAAGGCTACCTTTGTGCAACAAGGTCCCCTGAATGGAATTAGTAACCTTAGTTGTGGTCTCTTTCTCTGAGATCGTAGCATTCTCTTTGCTTTTCACCGGGGTTGGCGCGATCTCTTCTGTGCTCAAATGAATCTTACTTGCAGCTGCAGCTACGAAAGGGGATGACGGATGACCAGATTGCTCAGGTGCAGATAAAGGTGAAGGTGAGCGTCTATGCTTTGCATTAACATTTGAAATTGATCCAGGTCTAACGGAAGACTTAGGTGGACCTCCTACAGCAAGTTGTGCATGAATAAAGAAATGTCCATAAAAATGCAACGCAGAATTAACTTACATTTCGAAAAGAGAGAAAAATGTTAATATACTCTAGTAAATACAAGATTCTCGTTCATCTGCCACAAAAACTTTGAAGATCTGATAACTTTTAATTTGGTGGTATGCTAGTTACCTTGAGGTGGATCAACTTTCCGCTTTTTAAATGGTGGCTCTTTCTTGTTCTTAGAATGCCTCCATGAATTAGCTAGACACATATTAAACAAGTAAAATCAAAGATCTTAATACAGTTTAGTGAAAGGAAAAACAGGTATAATTGTGGGTTGTGCATTTCCAGGACAACACAGACTGAACAGAGAAGATACTGAATGTAGGCCAAGCACTTACTCTCAGCAGCTACCATTGCCTTTATTTGACTCTTAGATGGGTTCCCATGGTCCAAAACAATGGCCCTGTCATCATGAGAAATAAAAAGTACAATTGCATAAGAAGAAACATAGTAAACAGATTAAATGCATTTGATGCCTATGCTTACCTGATAGGGTATCAAAACTTTACTATTCATGACACATTCATTTTCCTCTTCTTATGTTCAGAAGTTTAGACATGTTAAGAGTTCTTAATCATGATAATTATGTTACGAGTTCAAGCTCATGAAAAACAGGTCACAGTTACAGTTTCCATCAAATTAGAATATGGAGAAAGTAGGCTATATTATAGGTGTGAGGCTATTAATTTTATGTATCCTAAGAATTACGCTTCCAGAAAACGAATCCATATTCCAATTTTCAATGGCCATTAGTCCTGTCCTCTCCTCTACTCATCATACATCATATATATCATATATATAGTAAATGAATACAAGCAGTGAGATTCAAAAAGTAAACATGTCAACAACAAGTGACGTACTTGCGGGATTTAGACTTCCGTTCAGCTTCCACTGAAAGCATCTTAACATGGTTCGTAGTTGATTCATCCAAGATGCGCTGCACATTCACCTTGCGCCAGGCACCCCCAGATTCAACAAGTACACCATTACCATTTTTACCACTTTGACGTTCTTCATATATGTCACAGAGGCCACCAACTTCTGTCGACCACGTAAATCTGAACTCTTTTCCACCCACATCAATAACCTGACACAATGTCAACCGCCCAAATTTACACTTGTTCTAAAATCATTCTGCTAGGCATCCAATTCCATTAACATCAAGATAAACCTTCATCATCTTGCACAATCACAGCCAACTCTTCTTCCAGTTTTCAGAGACTATGTGCCATTGGTCACATAATATAGCAATCACATTAAAGCCACGCATGAAATAAGATTAAAAGCCACAGTTTTGGTCTGTCCTGATGGCAAGGAGGTAGAAGTAAGGTGTATGATGATGCAGGAACATCACCATCTACTAGCTCTAGGGTTGGATTATGAGTATGTGTATCCTGTATGGAGTCTGGTGACCATTGAATTGCAAAAAGCATAGAGCAAAATCCAAGATTCGAAGTCTAAGTGAGATATTACAGAAGCAAGCTTTACCAATTCAATACAGCATTGAATTGCACAAAGTAGCCATCAAACCAAACCGATACATAGCACACCAACAGAATATACAAAACCAAAAACAAGTAAGCATTGACAACTTTACGTGACTATTCCATCAAATATGAATAAACCTTCAATTATGAAGTAACCCATTCCCAGTATGTGTATCCTCTCCTCTAAGGAGTCTGGTGACCATTGAATTGCAAAAGCATATAGCAAAATCCAAGATTCGAAATCCAAGCGAGATATTACAAAAGCGAGCTTTACCAATTCAATACAGCATTGAGTTGCACAAAGTAACCATCAAACCAAAAGAATAAATACCACACCAATAGAATATACAAAACTAAAAACAAGTAATCATCAAGTTCACAACTTTACATGACTATTCCATCAAAAATGAATAAACCTGAAGTAACCCCAAGTCTAAAAACAAACATTAAACTCATTAAGCCACCAATTTACTCACATTTCCAGTTGGATTAGTAGGAACAGAATCAAACTTAATTCTAGCAGTGCCACCCTGACCTTCAACCCTTCTGATTTCCTCCACAAGACCCGGCGCCAACCTTATAATCATCCCAAACGCGATTTTACCGGGCATGAGAGAAAACGTCTCCTCCGTCGCCGCCGTAGAACTAGCCCCTACGGCGGAGCGCTTCGAACCGAGGGACAGGCGGGAGGTGGTCGAGGAGGGTCGATGGGGCGGCGGCAGAGGGAAGGACGATGAGGAAGGGCGTTTGTTGCCGCCGCCGGGGCCGGCCCCTCTCCCGGCTCCGCCGCCGCCGCCCCGACCACCTAGCTTGGACGAGCCGCCGTACATTGGTAATGCGAAAGGAATGATTTTGATTGCTCAATTTTGTTTTTAGGGATTGAAAGAAGAGAATTGGGATTGATGGAGAGAGAGTAGGGAATCAAAATTTTGTTGGAGAAGGATTATTTTCTTCTTTCTATTTTTATTAAAAACAAATTAAATTAATATTTCAATTAATTCAATTAAACTAAGTAATAAATATTTATAAACAAAATTTTTATATAACCTCTTTTAAAAATGAAAATTTTATAATTCTAAATTAAATTAAGTTATATAATAAAATTAGTGATAATATATAAATTATTAAAAATTCTATGATAAAATTAAATCTTAAATATATATATATATACACAAATAATTATGGCAATTATATTATACTATATGTTTCTAAAAAGAAATTATATTATATTTATACATTTATATTTTAAATTTAAAGGAAATAATTATTTATATTAAAAAGGTTTTTTAATCCAATAAATCTACTCATTTTTATTTTAATGATAAATTTTTTAATTTCTCAAAAAAAATATTTTTATATAATTTATTAAATCATATTTTTATCTAAAAATGTGAACATTAGGAACAATTTTGATAAAAAAGTTAAGTCAAACATTCTATACATAAGATTTTTTGCTTTGCAATGATCGGAGGAGGGCCATTAATGTATACAATCTTTCTTTAGTAATTTTTACAAAGAGGTCGTTAATTAAATTTTAATAATTTTGATAAATAAATTGAGGAATATAAATGAAATACATAAAAATTGAAAATTTTAAATAAGTTTAAATATATTATTTAATTTTTATTATAACTTTATTTATATAATTATTTATTAGCATACCAGTTTTATTCATTTATTTTTTAATCTGTATCATTCTTTTATTGTTACATCTACATGTGGTCTAACTGCAACAGCTTCTTTATTATGTAGAAATAAAATTACGTATAATCAGACTTCACTTTATTACGGAACTCTTAACTTAAAATTTTAATATGATAATTTTTATTCCAATTTTGATGTTTTTAAAATTATAATTTACCTCGTTTGAAGAAACCTTTGAACAAAATATGTAATGGTACTACGCGGTAAGATCCGGACCGGATCCGTACCCGGACTTCCTTTTTTTGTGTATAAAATTAGAAATCAGAATCCATCGGTGAGCTTCAGAGCTTAGTTCGATTTCTTCAAGCAAAGCATAAAGGCGAAACCTTTTTCTCGCTATCGATCTTTTGAGAACCAATCAGTCATGCTTACAGGTGATCTTGCTCTTCTGATTAACTCCTTATTGATAAAAGTTTATTTTCTTTTGGTGGGATGGCGGGGGTGATTTGTGGCAGTTATATGTTAACGTGGGGCAGTTATAGGTTAATGTAGCTACGAAAATTTGGATCTTTAGGGCTTGTTTTTGCGTTTCTCGAGCTGGGTCATAGGTGATTATGGAGTTCTGTTAGGTGGCTATGGATTTTGACGATTGAAATAGTTCACTTTTGTTGTTTCTTGTTTATGTTGGAAGTGTTTTGGTGCTTGGCGAAATTTCTACATGCATCTTGTGTTTTTTTAAATGTTGCAGATGCTATTGCTATATATATATTTTTAAAGAAATAGACTATTTAATGGCGTTGCTGTTTTGTCGTTGTGTGCTTTAAGTGCTTATGCTGTCCCTCATGAATCATGAACCTTATATAAGTGCTGTAGGAATTTTCAGACTTCGTCCTGAATCTGAGTAGAATAACAAAAAAAGCTGGAAATTTTGGTTTTTTTTTTGATACTTAACATCAATGTTTCTGTTCCTTCTTCTTTAATTTACAACTTGCTAGGAATCCAGTATGACATTAATGTGCAATTTTTTATATTTAATCTTGGAAATTGCTCTTATACTATCATATTGCAGTGAGTGTAAAATGGCAAAAAGAAGTTTTCCCGAAGGTTGAAATTGACACAAGCCTGCCGCCTTATGTTTTCAAGTGCCAATTGTACGACTTGACTGGGGTGCCTCCTGAGAGGCAGAAGATTGTGGTTAAGGGTGGCTTATTAAAGGTGATAAGATGATTTTTTTATTTGGCTCTATCAGTGTGATGGTTAATTATTAGCTAACTTTATTCAACTTGGTTTCTGGTACCTCTATAGTATTTTGTTTCTCTGTTTCAAGAGTTTGAATATGATTCATTCTTATGTTTATTCTTACACAATGAAGGATGATGATGATTGGTCAACAATAGGAGTAAAGCAGGTACATGATCTTTTATATATGGTATTGTTGCATTGCATTTTCTAAATGTTAGAACATTGATATCGAATATATTCCCGAATGATCTTTTAGGGGCAAAGATTTATGATGATGGGAACTGCTGATGAGATTGTGAAGGCCCCAGAGAAGGGTCCTGTCTTCATGGAAGATCTCCCAGAAGAAGAACAAGTAGTTGCTATAGTGAGTCTCTTTACTAACATCTGATGCTTTTTTGTAAATTCAGATTGTACAATTTTGCAGTCAATGCACTACTAGGATACGAGATTGACAACTCATAGTTTAAGTGGTAGTTTTGTGTCCCAGAGCTAAAAGTAACTTGCAGATGATTTATGTTAATTATACAGTTTGTTGCTGATCTCTACCAACTCAGTGCTGTATTTGTTTACACTCCCAGGGTCATAGTTCTGGTCTTTTTAATCTTGGTAACACCTGCTACATGAATTCTACAATACAATGCCTGCATTCTGTTCCAGAGTTGAAGTCTGCTTTACTTAAGTAAGATCTCTTTCTTTCTGAATAGCCATTTACTCTTCCATGACAAAAGTTCATTAATTCTCTTATCTCCAATCCACTTTGTTTAGATATCCATCCGATAGAAGGAATGATTTGGATCAGACATCTCATATGTTGACGGCTGCAACTCGAGAGCTATTTAACGAGCTTGACAAAAGTGTCAAGCCAGTGGCACCTATGCAGTTTTGGATGGTCTCTTTCTCTCTTTTCTGAAATAAAGCATTGCCTCATGTTTGCTGTTGCAAGAGCCTCTTAGGAATGCCATATGTGATTAGAAGAAAGTTTTTTTAGAACCTCTTGGCCAGATTATCTTTCTTTTTGGGTTACAAGACCTATCTTCTTAGTAAAAAGCATGCTTTTAGGGAGATAAGTGAAATGCACTTTGTGGTGTTTTCTTACTTATTGACGCATTCATTCAGCATTCCACTTGCAGATCCATAATATTGTTTAACAGTTCTCTTGATTACAAATAGTGTTAAAAGGTTTCCTTGATTTTTTGTGGCAATATTTCATAATTTGGGAACTTTTGGCCAAGAAATAACAACAAAACTGTTGTTTCCTGTGTAACCTGTATTAAACTTCATATTGAAGGCAATTGTTATATTTTGGTTTACGTGCTAGCAAACAAGGAACAGACATAAAACATTTATTTATCTTCTTTTTTTTTTCAGCTTTTGCGCAAAAAGTATCCACAATTCGGTCAGTTGCACAATGGTGTCTTCATGCAGCAGGTTCTTCAAACATCCACATATTTTCTGCAACTTATTGATCTACACCTTTTTCTCCCATTGACTTCTATGTGTCAAAATGTGGAGCAGGATGCTGAAGAATGTTGGACACAGCTTTTATACACACTTTCGCAGTCTCTCACATCACCTAGCCCAAGGTAGTTTGGTATTGTTTGTGGCATAAAACTATTGGCATCTTTGTGGAATTTGGCTCATTTAAACGTCCTGTATTGTTTGTGCTATAATAAAAAACCATTAGCTCTATTTCCTATTTTCATTGATGAACTTTGGAAAAATTACATGGATAATAGCTCTATTGTTGAATAATGTCTGGTGCAGCTGGTTTTGATCTTGCTATTCATCTAAGTTAACTCTATTACTTCATAATCTTTAAACTCGCAGTGAAAATCCAGATGCTGTGAAGGCACTTTTTGGCATTGAACTCATGAGCAGGTATGTGCATCGCTAACTTATCTCCAGTTTCTACCTGGAGCATGTTGTTACATCTTCTATTATCTTGATAATTTTAATTGAGTGTGGATGCTTTTCAGCTAAGAAAGGCCCAAGAAATTTGACATAGTTATATGTTTTCGGTGCTTGGTGTTAGACTACACTGCCAAGAAAGTGGTGAAGAAAGTTCGGAGACAGAATCAACTTACTCACTTAAATGCCACATTTCTCAAGAGGTTAACCATTTGCATGAAGGACTAAAACATGTGAGTTTTGCTAGCTAGTCAATTCTTATCTATCATAAAACACAATTTATATTTTGTCTGAGAAATAAACCTACTAAAGTTAACTTACCTTAACCTATTCTTATCATGCAAATGTGCCTAAGCTCTCAATTGAATCTAGCTGCTTGCTGCCATTTGGAGGTGAATTGTCATGAAGTTATTGCAGACTTTTGTCTAGAGCTACTGAGTTTAGTGGTTACTTTGTTATTTAAATTCTGATTTTCCTCTTAGAAAGCAATTCACCACCGATTCTGCTATTGCTTTATTACTTGTTATGCGACTATATAGGATTTATGGTCACATACTAATCTATCATGAAATTGATTTGTTGCTAGTACTCTTTAATATCTCTAATCAAACTGTATTATATGTTTTACTGACTTATATTCATCATAGGGTCTTAAATCTGAATTGGAGAAGGTTTCTTCTTCCTTGGGACGTAGTGCAATTTATTTGAAAGAGTCTCGTATCAGTGCTTTGCCAAGGTATGTAAAGGCCTTTTTCTCTATCATTTTGTCTTCATCCTATTTCCAGTGATTGACAGGAGAGAATATGTCAACCTCCAATTTTCTCTCTTACTAATGAAATATTTAACATGCTATAATCTGCTGTTTGACATCATGGTTCTCTCTCATTTTGTTTTGCTTTTCTCTTTCTTCTCTTAAATCTCAGATTAATTGTAAAATTTATTGATGAAAGATGATAATTTCTTACTGTCTATATTTAATTTACAAGGTACATGACGATTCAGTTTGTTCGCTTCTTCTGGAAGAGAGAGACAAATCAGAAGGCTAAAATTTTACGGGTAAATGCAGATTTCTTTGTGTTGTAAGCCATTGGTTTAAGGTTTATTGCAAAAAATTAGTAACAGATCAATTAAATCTTGCACAAATGCCTACTATATGAGTATCAAGCAACGTGTTTCTTTCAGAAAGTGGATTACCCATTGGAATTGGATGTCTATGATTTCTGTTCTGATGATCTTCGCAAAAAATTGGATGCCCCACGTCAGGTATAGGGAACCCATTGATTTGGTACTTTTGCTTTGGTATTATGCACTTGTAGTTTTGTTATTCAGGGGTATAAAGCAGTTTCATGCATACTTAACTCTCAGATCTTAAGAGATGAGGAGGGTAAAAAGATTGGTTTAAAAACCAACGAGAAGAACTCTGGTTCACAGATCAATGATGTCAAGATGACTGATGCAGAGGTTGGGCCTATTGTTGAGCTTTTCCGACACATACATAGATGTTGTGACTCAAAGATTATGTGAATATTCTGACGTGTCTTTCTTGTATACATACTGTTTACAGGGATCATCCAGTGGAATTGGAGAATCAAAGGGTACCTCAGAGAAAGGTAAATTCTTTCAAAAATTTTCCTTAGTTGAGCTCTGTATTGTTGGTCAGTATGGTCTAACAGTTATATAAGATCCTATGATGGACATGTGGCAATAGATAGTGGCTTTGCTTCTGGTCTTTGCAAAATACCTTGTGCCGCTGAGGCACTTTACTGATCGTGACGCTTACATGGATTGGATAGGATATTTTGATAGTGCAGTTCCTTAAGACACTTCATTATGAATTATCTTATCCTTCATTTCTCCGATGCTGCCTGGATTTTTCTGGTTTCAAGACTTTTTGTTGTAAAGTTTATCATCTGAAGTTCTGCTACCTATATAACACCCCTGCCTTCGGGTCTTCCATCAGATAAAGAATTACATTTAACTGGAGTATACGAATTGGTTGCTGTGCTGACTCATAAGGGGAGGAGTGCTGATTCAGGGCATTATGTTGCTTGGGTCAAACAAGAAAGTGGTCAGTTTTCTGAGCCAGTCCTTCAGTAATTGATTGTCCTGATATTCAGCTTTAAACTGTAAACATCATTCTTTTTCCTAACAGGAAAATGGATCGAGTATGATGATGATAATCCAATACCACAACGAGAGGAAGATATTTCTAGACTCTCTGGGGGAGGTAAGCTGTTCACATGGTTAAAAATGAAGCTGTACTTCACCCTTGCATTTGTTGCACGCTGTTAAATTCTTTAGTAGATCATATAATTCTTCTCTTGATGACTCTGAACATGTTCTAATTTCAGGTGATTGGCATATGGCATATATTTGCATGTACAAGGCCCGTACTGTGACCATGTAACTGCTTTGATTTTTCCAGTATCATTCATAGGTTTTACAAGACAGATACCTTGTTGGTGGATCCATATTCTCAGGGGGAAACTCAGATTTTACAGATTTGCATTTGTTGTAAATTAAAATTGGTATGCACGTTTCTCTGTCCTGAAATATGTTTCACACTTGCTTACACTAAATTGGATTTGTTTTAGCACGAAAAGTTGTAAGTTGGACTAGAATGTTAAAATTTATGTTAGAATTGATGTCTGACTTCCCAATGAGAGTTGCAGTAAGCCAGGTGCTCTGCTAAATAATTTTTTCTATTTTCTCTTGTTTTACACCAAAGAAGGAGGTTCTATAAGTGGGAATTCAAAGTATAGACTGATCAGAATGGTATCGCAGAATAAAGACATTGACAAGTACACTTGAAAAGTTCCTTCCTGGAAAGTTGTTGGACCTGTCTTCTTTTCTGGTTTTGTAAGAACCTAAAAGAATACCCTTTATGAGTATCGTGGAGTTCATGCTGACTGGTTTTCCATACTCCACAGCTTTTATGATTCTGATTCTGACATGCCTGCTGTCCGCAATGTGGAATACAATACCTTCACATGCCATCCCGATGTGTTATGCAGATTTCACCTAAGATGGTCAGAATCTGTGATGTTTTAGTTTATAGGCGTTAGTTTAAACACGATGTACTTGTATCCTTTCCCTTTATGCTTATTTACGTAAGACATCCACTAATCTAAATCCAGAGAGGTCATCAGCATCCTCACATGAGCTAAGCGCTTGATTTAGCTTCTGGGTTTGGAATAGGGATTGCGATGGAGCTCAGGCCTCTTAAAGTTCGAGTTCAGACTTTTTAGTCATGCTTAGTTTGTAAATAAAAGTAAAACATGACTAGAAAATGTTAAAGAGTCCTCAAATGGCATGCATCTAAAGCTGAAAGTTCCAGGAAACTTCCCAACTTCCCTAGCCCACCAGACAAAATAGTGCAGAGACCAACTTGAATGGACAATTCAGAGCTAGGATGAAGATGCTTCAACGTAAAGGCAAGCTCTGAAGTCATAGTCCACTACTTGCCAAAAATAGAACCTCAGCTTTGGACTATTGATTTAGTCACCACGACCTTCTCTGAAATTGTTTCCTTAAATTGTAACAGAGAAAAGGGAATGGACATAAATCTTTGAAGGGAAGAAAAACATATAAGATTAGTCCATTCAAATCCAATTAGTATTGTTTTTCTGAAAAGGGATTTCATTGGATTCAGCTTTTATGATGTGCACTAAAACAATGATCTCATCTAACCAATTCTACAATTTGATGAACTAGAATAATATGTTAAATTCGGATTTGAGTTCGAACTTACCAATTTTTTTTTCGAGTATGCTTATTGGAACACACTATTAATAGTTTGACATCTACATGTTCAAGATAACATTGCAGCCATAAAAGTACAAGATGTGTCATCACAACTTGGTCAATAGATATGTTGAGTCAGATTAGCACATAAATCACATATGATGTAGACCATACTAATTGTTGGAAGAGAGAAAGCAAAGTCATAGATCCCTACCCAAAATTCAAATTTGGTAGGTTTCAAGCATTTGTCAATTTGCAAGCCTGAATTGGGGGTTTTCTTGGCATTAAAGTTCTGTGGCTCTCAGCTATGGAGTATGTAGCTAATTATAGGCATTCTATTAAACCCCTTAGTTGCTATAATTAGTTCAATTGGGATTCAGGACCAGTCATGATTGTTACACAATATGGCCAATGAGCTGGGGTAGCTTGATCTTTAATCACATCCATCCATTCACTTGCCAAACTTAATCAGGACCACTTATTGCTCAAATGTGGACCCACATTAGTGATTTCACAAACCACTTCTGAGACACATTCTCAGTTTGTGAAGTCAAGTTTCAGCAGCAGACCCCACAGCATGTGAAAGGTTGGTGATGAAATTTCTGTAAATCAGAAGAAGAGTGGTCCACTTAGAGCATAATTATAGTGTATGGCCCAACAAGCAAGAAAGAAGAGAGCAATTTGTAGTCACTTAGTCACCAATTTATCACATCAACTAAACAGAATATAGACTAATTTCCAAAGCCTAGTGCCTACCACTTACTATCATTTCCACTAACCTTAGCCAAATTAGGGCACTTTGACACCAACAACATGACTAAACTTGATGCAACAATGCCCCTATTGGACCTAAGAAAAGAAAGTAAGCTCCCCATTCAAAAATGGGTTGAAACACCCTCTTCCTCTTAGAGTGTTCAAATCCTGTGTATTTAATTTTGTTCACATATTTATATAAGTCCCGAATAAATATGTTGATAAGACTTAGTGAAATAGGATAAGAATTAGTTAACTGGAACAAATGATTTATCCCCTTCAAAACTTACAAGTTTTGACTCTGGATAAGAAAAATTGTAATTTGTTAATTTAAAAAGATGATTGATGTGAAATGTAGATATAATTGTAATTGTAAATATTGTTTAATTTTAAGTCTTTGTCTCATTAAGTGGATTATGATTTTTAGGAGATTATATGGTTCTATTTGAACTTGACAAAATTGTGATTTTCAATATAAAATTTTCACGTGTTAGAATAAGGATAAATGTTGTTACCTAAAAAAGTCTTTCCTATTTTCATAGATCTTACCTAAATATTTTCTTGTAATGACCTATTTGATTTATTTATGTATTTACTCACTTTTTATTTTTTATTTTTAGTCTTTACCCTGTTTTATATATATTATTTATTTTATATTTTTATTTATATGTAGTTATTTTTGTCTATTTTTTATTTTAATTATCGAAAATAATATCTCTACTAGTTAGGAGTAATGTTGCGTATTACTTAATATCTCCAATTTCTGTATATTATCGAAACTTTCACTAAATTGTTGTTGTATAAAAAATAATTATTATAAATTATACCAATTAAAAAAATCACTATTACACTAGGCAGTTAGGAAGCCTAGTACTAAACGATACCAGAACTCTTGGCTTTGAATTCTTCATAACATATGAAAAACCAATATCGAGTAAACAAAATAAAAAAAAGGATTCCAAATTATAAATACTATACAATATTAAAATAACAAGTATGTGAATATATTAAATTGTCTAAAATATATAAGCATTTGAATATCACCATATATCAAATAAACATATGTATGTACAATGTTGCAAACTAATCAAGTAAACTTATTTCGATAATAAAATTGTTTTAGACTCGTTATAGCCGTCGTCGTCGTCATCAACATCTAATTAAAATCTCGCTGAATCGCAAGGTCTAAAGAAATACAGAGCCTTACTTGGATATAATAGAAAGGACATTTTAGACTATTTAATTATAGTAGATATTAGTTTTATTTTCTTAAAACTAATATCTTCTTAAAACTAATATCTACTAAGCAAAGTACTCAAAAACCAAAAAAAAAGTCAAACCCGGTCCATTCTTGTTCTAATCCCTAATCTCGCACATTGACGGGAGTAGATGTACTTAAGAATGCCATTACCATTGTAAAGGGTCTACGGTCTACCAATCTTGGGTCGGGTTAGGACCTGAACTTTTTTCGAGTTTTCAAATTTTAAATTAAGTGTGAATCGAGTGTTTTAAAATCAAAATATTAGTTTTGATTCAAATCATGTTAAATTAAATTATAGTTTGACAAAATTAATTGTAATTACTAATTGCATTGAAATCATAACATAATTTTGAATCTTTAATTCATTAAAATAATTATTTGCTTGCAATAATTTATGGATTATTAAATATATTTTTTAAAAATATCATTTGAGAATTCCATCCTAAAAAAGCAACTAAACTAATAACTCGTTAGATTAAAAACTATATCCAACATAAAAATGATTACACGATATAAATTTATAAAAAAAGATGACAATAACAATGTGAAAGTTTCGATTAAATATGAAATTTGGAGAGATTTCGTAGTACGCAATTTTATCCCGGCATAATAGAGAAGTTATTTCCGATTCTAAACAAAGACAAATTTGCTCCAATTAGTGAATATATTAGAAATTAGAAAAGAAACCCTTTTCCATATACATAAAATTCTTCCTTTTTCATATGTAAAGCCAACAAAAACCACTCAAAAAACGCATAGACCAAAAGATCCATAATTGAGCATTCAGGCTGCTAATTAGAAGCAAATGTGATTCACCAATGTACTCTAATGGAAGCTAGACCCTGGAGTGTAAATAGCTAGATCAGGCCATCCGTTACTATTTCCCCACTCACTACCATGCAAATAACTCTCATTGTTGCTACCACCATCACCGCGGCTGCCGCCGTTGCTACTCCGGCTGTTATGGTTAGTACCGCCAGGAGCTGGATGGAGAGTCGAGTCCGAATTGGAGCCTGTATTCAAATCCTCTACAAAACCACCCAATGGAACCATTTTCAAGCCCAACCCATTTGGATTCAACCCATCAAAAATGCTTCCATACTGCCCACTTGATGTCAAGAGAGAGCTGAAGCTCCCACCCATGTCCAATACCTTCCTATCATGATCACCATCCAACCCGTATACCAACGGCAGATCTTCACCCTGACCTGAACCCGAATTGTCCTTACCTCTCAACTGCTGACCCTCGGCTTGCGCTGTTGATGATGGTGATGACACGGACTCCGGCAGCCGCCTGTTGGCCCGACCCGGATCAGGATTCTGATCAGGGTTGGCGCGTTTCTGGTTTGTGGAGCGTTTGGTGTTCTTCCTACTGCCACCACCGACCGGGATGTTCCTTAAAGCTCCGCCTTTGGTCCAGTACCTGCGACAATTCTTGCAGAAATGACGAGGCTGAGAGAGATTGTAGTTGTTGTAGTAACAAAACTTGGTGTTTGTGGAGTCACAACGTGGACACTTGAGTTGTTCTTGTTCTGGGAACTGAGGCTTCATTGGTTGGAACATCGCTGCTGATGGATCTTGCATTTTCTGCTTCTTCAAATCTCACCGCCAAAATGAACAACTTTTGACCTACACACACACCATGAACAAGGGGGGTCTTCAAAGTTATAAGCTTTCTGGGATTTCTAAGATTTGGTGAGTTGGATACAAAAAGTCGAAGTTCCTAAGCCAAAACACAAGAGACTGCACAAGATAGGATGTGGGTTTTTCTCAGAATCTGAAAAAAACAAAGTTCAAAGGCTCTTTTGGGGCTGCGAAGATCACAAGGAAGCAGAAAGATTGCAGCTTTCTCACACCATCACATGGTCCTTAACGGAGAAGACGCGATCACAAGTAGTTTCAGGTCACCAACACAAGAAGAAGACAACTTTCATGTAGTAGAAACGTACAAAGACTGCTTTTTTTTCTCACTTTCCTTTCTAAAGGTTTGAGTTTTTTTAAACTCAGCAGAAAAACCTGAACCCAAGAGTTCAGTTTCGTTCAGACGACAAGGAACTGAATATGGAAGAAAGGGAGAGAGATATGTGGGTGTTGAAATTCCTGAAAAAGATTATGATCATGTTGCTGTTTACGCGTGAGTGTGATCACCAAAGTCATCAAGTAAAGTTCGTTTTGTGTGTGTGCGCTCTCTAGAGATAGAGAGAGGGAGGGAGACAATACTGTTTTCTGCACTCCCTTATGTCTCAGAGTGTATTTTGTATGGATTGGCTAAGACTTCACAGACAAGACACATTAGGCCAATTATTTTATTTTATCCAAAAACAATTAGTAAATCAAATAAGTTGGTGTGAGTGATTCAGCACTCTCATCTCTTAATTAGAGGTCTCGAGTTTGAGTCTTAGAAATGGAAAAATTTGTTTACCCAGCACATTACTCCTTACGGGTTAATTCGGTGTGAGTAAAAATTAATCTAGGAGTAGTTGACTTAAAGGCGTCTTCTCATAAGTTGAGACCCTCTTAGGACATCTCGTGAGTTTATAAAAAAAAATCTTTAGTTTATGCTTTTTTTTAATTATTATTGACATTAGGTTTGCTAATTTGTCTATTACTTATTAGGGATTTTTTTCCGTCAAATTTCTCTATTAGTTAATAATAAGACTAATTATAATTAAGCCATATCAATAAAATTTTTACTGAATTGATTCATAAATTATATATTATTAATATATCATTTATCGGGTCAATTATTTAAAAACAAATAACGAATTTAATTCATATTCATATTCATAATTTTTTATACATACTTTTTAAAAACAAATAAAGCATTATTAAAGATTCTTTAGGGCGTTTTACAAATGAGTCAAAAAGAATAAATAAAGTTTATCATATGTCAAATCATACATTGTGATTTTACTTTAATTTTTTTAATCCATTAATCCAATCAAGGAAATAAATTTAGGATAACGAACTTATTAACATGTCATTATAAAAAACAATCTTAAAACGACACATCACTTATAATATTAAACATAATCAAATGTTAAAAAGCAGCATGTGTAAAGCCTTAATTAACTAACTAATGACATGAACATGATGTTTTTATTCTTCCAACATTTGTCTTAAGTGGGCATAGGATCTCCTCATGGTAAATACTCCAAAAGCTTGACTAGCTAATTATTTATGATAAAAAAATAATCAATTTGATCGGTTTAAAAAAAATTATTCTATTTATTTTAATTATTAAAAATTAGTCAATTTATTAATTAATTATGTAATTTTATAAATTAACAATTTTTATTTAATATTTAGTTTCTTTAATTAAGCTAATATTTATGAATAAAAGTACTCTTTTTTAATTTTATTTTAAATTCTTTAATTTTTACTATTTAAGAATTTAAATTTATCTTTTATATGTTTAATTTTTAATTTAAAATTTTAAGATATTGTTAATTACTCCATTAATGAGACCCATTAAGCTCTAGCCAACCGAGGGTCTTCCACAAAGTCAAAGACACCAATAATGCGTGTGAACAAAGCAAGAGTGAACCCAAAGGAGAGAGGAGAGGAGCGTGATTTTGGAGATTCCAAGACTCGAAGACCGTTGGTGACTTTCGTGATCAAATCAGGGCCGTCGACTGGTGAAAATCACGCCATGAAGTTTGAAGAGTGAGAGGAGCGTGATCGAAACTTTGAGATTCCGTCACCAAGGACACGTGGCAGTACCCCACGTGAGCCGTGTGTTGTGAGCACTGTTGTTAGTGCTGTGACAGCTAAATCTAATGAACAACTTCTCAAAGCTTCGTCACACATTTTATGTTACTTTGACCATCATCTTCCTGAGGTGATCTAGTAGTTGGGGAGTCTTGTGGTTTTTTTTTTTTCCCCCTCATGAGTCTTTTAAAATGATAAAAATCCTAAATTTATCATATGGCAGTTGATAATTCATTATGATGGTACTCAGATTTAGGCTTTGATTTCTTCTTCTTTCTTCGTTGATATCTTGAATTATTATTATCACTATCTGACTCAGGATTAAGATATTTATTCATTAAAAATTATTCTAATTATTTTAGTTTATAAAAATTTATTAATTAATGATAATTGTCTAATTAATTAATAAACTAATCAATTTTTAATAATAAAAATTATTAAACTAAATTAAACTGAAAAGTTGATAATCGAATATAAAATAGCCAATTTAGGGTTTTTTTAATACTAAATGGGTTGATGAAAGAGACTTAAAGTTCAGTCGCAAAAACTTATCAACCATTAATAAATATTAGAGATTATATTAAAATTATTATAAAAATTTCAATAATTTCTTAAATTCGAATATATCATTTGATTTATTAAATAAAATTTTCAATATATTTATAATCCTTCTACTAGTTAAAGTAAAGTTGTGTATTACTAAACCTTCTCAGACCCTGCATATCAACGAGATTTATATTAAGTGTTGTTGTTGTTCTTATTATTAAAT
>JANTPM010000005.1:4132407-4159258 GCA_025434745.1 Erythroxylum divaricatum
ATAATTAATGATAAAAAAATCAAGTCAATTCAACTAGCTCATCTACAAAAAATTTGAATTAGTGAATTTTTTATTTCAAATTGTCTTTAAATTTTTTATTAAAAATAAAGTGATTTATTAATTAACCTATCAATCATTAACAATAATTAATTTTTATTTATTCTTTTTAATTAAATATTAATTTCTTTCATTTTATTTAAATTATTTGATTTTATTCATTTTTACTACATATTAATTTTATAATTAATTAACATTTTAAACCTTAAAATTTTTTAAATTTTAAAAAAATTGATAATGATTATAAATGTTGATATTAGAAAAAACATTGGTGGTGCATTAAAACGTGGAGGGGGTGAGGATGGAATGAAGAAGGTAGGGATACTGACACTCGGTCGGGGCTTGGACACGAGAGAGCATAATGGGTAGTGGGTCTATGTTGAAATACATTACTTGAAGTGGGGTCTAAGCTCAACACGCTTATGTATATAATATCTTAAATCAAAAGATACTATAATAATAATAATAATAATAATAATAATAGAACCACTGTAGTGATGATGACGACCCAAAATGTCAATTCACATCTGTGTCGTGGAAGTGATCAATTTTTCTATTGACGTTTTCGTGTGTCATTTTATACTCTTCTGTATATTAAAAATTTTTTTTCAAAGAAATCTCGTAGACGGACCAAGCAAACACTATATACTAAAATGTTAATTCATATATGTATCGTATAACAAGATCAATTCTTTTGTTTCTATTTTTGTATGTCACCATATACTCCTTTCCTTCTTAATAAATGGATCGATGGAGAGAAAAACAAAATAATATATAAAAATTAGGACAACCACTTTGTACCTATCGTGTAAGAGGTTCCTTTAATATACAGACCATTCCTATTATTATGTGTCTAATATATTTTATAAGTATCCATCCATTTAATTTTTGTGAGTCTATTTATTGGATGAATGGATATTCATAAAAAATATTGAGTAATAAGAACATGTGATTTGTTCCTCTAATTCATGTCTCGTTTTGGGGTTCAAATTTTATATTCCTATTATTTTGTTCCAATCTTATTTTATGCCCGATATGACTTCATTTTGTAGTAAAATCCATATTGTATTATGCGCAAAACCTACCGAATGACAGGGTTGAAAAATAGTTATTGGAACAGAAGATTTGGTCTCTCTTTTTTTGGGCTTATCAATTTTGGTGAATGATTTAATTTTTTAAAAAATAATAATATTATTTCAATAATATTGTTTCTAAAAATTAAATAATATTTAAGAATGCAACTTAATTCATTATCATTTTTAAAACAATTTGAATGTAATTAAAATTTAAGTAATTTTGTTTAGGATAAAGTCTAAATCAGTCAAGAATTAATTTGGTAATAAAGGTATTCTAATACTTTAGTGTAAGTTTAAAATTGATTAAATCATTTTTTATGATCAATTGAATCTAAAAAAATCTAAATTTGAATATACAAAAATTGAATTTTCTTTGTATTAAATACATTAAAATATTTATTAAATATATATAATTACTAAAAATGAAAAAGAATAATATTCTTATTCAGCTAATAATGCAAAGAATAATCAAAAGCATATATTCTAAATGGAGATAAGGTACATTCCAATACCAAAGCCTTACTTTTAAAAATAAATTATAATCTTCCAAGTTGATATAACTTGCAGCTTAAGTTCAACTTCCATAGTTCCACGTGCCAAATGCAGCCAAGTTGATGTTCTGGGCAGGATTGAATTTTTCAGCAGATGCTATTCCTGACTAGACTCATATCTGCATTGGATTTGACACCAATTTAACAAGAGCATGGCTTCTTATTCAATCCCTCCTGTCATATTCTTTGTAGGATGGGATGGCAATAGCCTACGGCTGATTTATATGTAACACCGACACGACAAAATGGAGCCGTATCTATGTGTCGGATTTGTGTTTATGTCAGATATTTATTTGATACGTGGTAGACACGTGTTGTGTTCGTAATTGTTAGAATTATAAAATAATTTTTATCAACTCGAATATATCTAAAGACTGCTTAGACATGATTTAGTGAAATATATGTTTTATATTTTTTGAGAGCGACTTATAAAATATCAAATTTGTTTGAACTATCGAGATGTTAAAAGTTTTGAAATACATTAACCAATATATATCATATTATGAATTTTGAATTTTTTTCTTAATTCTAAAATTTTCTTAATTCATAATATATATATATATATATAATTTAGAATTAAAAAAATTTAGAATTTATAATATGATGTATCTATCAAATTTTAAAAATTGGTGTATTCCTGTGTCCGTATCCATATCGTATCGCTTTTTCCTGTCTGTGCCCGTGCTTCTTAGGCTGATTTCGGTTCGATGCTTAGTCCTGCGATTTCGAACTAGTTTTTCTTTTTCTTTTAATTTAGTCCCCATTCCAAACACTTCTTGAGCTAAAATGTCAAACTGAACCACAGTTTCACAGCCACATGTTTGTTATGTGATTTACTTGCCGACTGAAACGAGTCAGACCAGAGCCCAAAGACCAAATCTTTCATTTCAGGAAGATGAAAATTTCAATGAATATGACTTGGTTTGTGTTCCTGGTCTCCGAATCACGAGGAAACATCACAATCTTTTAACGGGTGTCACATTCACACATCAAAGAGTAACTTTCAGAGCACAGAACTGTCAACGCAGCTTGGTTTATTGTCAAATGCTGTCCTGTAAATGCATATGACTCAGGCTTGGCTCCTAAAATTACGGAGTTGGAAACCAATTTGCAGCATTCTGAAACCTGTAGGGATTCAACTTTATTAAGCAAGGTTCAAAATCTTGTAAGGGACAAAGCTTTGCAAATGATATTGTTACTATAAATGCATGACTAAGCTTAACTCCTAAAAATCAGTGGTCTGAAACCAAATCGCAGCATCCTGAATTCTGCCAGGATTCAACTTCATTAAGGCAGGTTCTAAATCTTGCAGGAAACAAAGCTTTGCAAGTGATTCTGTAACCGTAAATGCATATGACTCAAAGCTTAACTCCTAAAATCCGGAGTCCGAAACCAAATTGCTGCATCCTGAACTGTCAGGACTCAACTTCATTAAGGCAGGTTCTAAATCTTGCAGGAAACAAAGCTTTGCAAGTGATACTATTACTTTAAATGCATATGACTCAACCATAACTCCTAAAATTCCGGAGTCCGAAACCAAATTGCAAAATCCTGAACTCTATCAGGACTCAACTCCATTAAGACAGGTTCTAAATCTTGCAGGAAACAAAGCTTTGCGAGCGATATTGTTACTGTAAATTCGTGACTCAAGCTTAACTCCTAAAAATCCGGTGTCTGAAACCATACTGCAGCATCCTGAAGTCTGTCAGGAGTCAACTTTATCAAGCCAGGTTCTAAATCTTGTAGAAAACAAACTTTTGCATGTGATATTCTTACCGTAATACATATGACTCAAGCTTAGCTCCTAAAAGTCCAGAGTTCGAAACCAAATTGCAGCATACTGAAATCTGTCAGGAGTCAACTTTATCAAGCCAGGTTCTAAATCTTGTAGAAAACACACCTTTGCATGTGATTCTATTACTGCAATACATATGACTCAAGCTTAGCTCCTAAAAGTCAAGAGTTCGAAACCAACTTGCAGCATACTGAAATCTGTCAGGAATCAACTTTATTCAGCAAGGTTTTGAATCTTATTTTGTAAGTGCAATGGACAGTTGACACAAGTCACCAGGATTTGGAAAGATTATTGTTCAAGAACCAACCAATATTGCAGAAATCATAAATGGAACGAAAACTAGACATGATAACCAAAAACAGTGAATCCTCTGCCAATTATTTCAGCACCAGAGAACCAGGCAAAGCACTCCACTCCAAAAAGAGCAGCAACCCCAGCATTATCTAAAGTGATCCTGGGCTTGCTTTTGATGTAAATTTTGAGGTCGTTTAGCTCCTTCCAAAATGCTCCATAACGATTTGGAATGCTGCAGATTCGAACAAGTTGCATAAATTACTGACATAAAACTGACAAGCAGATGCCAAAAAATACGGTAAATTTTGCATTACCTGGCTAGGCGAGTGTAGAATAGTTGATTAGAAAGTTCATTGCATCTCTCTACAGTTGGAGGGTCTTGGATATATTGCTTGTTTTGTTCTAACAACTTGCTGTAGTATTCACGTGCATGCTTGGCTGCAGATTTTGAAGCTTCACTGATTGCCTTGGGTTGGAAAACTGGTAATTTTGCTGCCATGGATGCCACTTGAATGGCCTTCGATTGCAGCACAGGCAGCTTGGACGCCATAAGTTCTGTAACTTGAAGTGAGAAGAAGTTTGGTTTTGGAACATATCACCATAAAGAAAAGAAAAATCCAAACTTTCCAAGAAAATCAGGCTTCTGCCTCAGGGACTTGATGAAAAATGGAAAGCAAACATTGAAAACAAAATGAAACAAAGAGGTGTAATTGACAAAAGATATGTTCTTTTGAAGGGAGATTTAAGAACAATTGGCTTTCGAGTTATAGCAAGTTTAACATCACTACTTCCTATACACATTGAACTTGTTCAGAATTCAATCAGTCCCTCTGAATCTGATCATAAAATAATAAAAATGGTAGTTTGGCATAATCCCAATGTGTCATCACAATCAAAATTTCCAGATTGCCAAGTTTGAATATTGTTCTCCAATGTTCCCCAGGGATGGTCCATAAAAACCTGGCAAAAAAATCGGATTTTCCATTGAAAGTAATGATGACAAGGAAGATTTGCAGCCTACCTTTCAAGAATCAAGATGGGATTTTCAAGGGTCATATTCTATAGCAATACCTAGAGGCACTAAAAGCTCCTGAGAAGCTTTCATTCATGGCTAATATTTCATATCATCCAACACACTGAGACACAACATTCTCAAAGATCAGACACCTAACCTAAGGAATATGTTTCATAATCTCCAAGGAGACAGACAATACAACTTGTTGCATATAATCTTGTACATGTCGTAATGAACATGGGATCCTATGAAGCACATACATTACCTTTGATCAGTGTCTGTAGTTTATGATGGTGTGAGAATGAATGCTTAACAAGGAAAAGGAGGCTTAAGCCCTGAAAGAAAAAAAGAAATGTATGGAAAGATAGATTAACAACTTCACTATTACTGTTATAACTTCTTGTCTTCTCCCCAAGATAATAGGAGTTCTCGTTTTTGGAAACCAATTTGGACTTCCTCTTTGAGCTTAAAAGTTGGTGGAAAAAGTCTAATATACTCCTAACCCCTACTTGAATTATATGAGGTTTAGTTCTAAGTAGTTGGGTTTTAAGTCCTAAATTAAGGTTATGATTCATTGTATCATGATTCAAAAGTTAATTATTTAATTATGTTTAAGTCCTTTATAACATTAATTTTTCCTTAATTTGAAGAAAATAATTAAAATATTTCTTAAAAAGATAAATTTAAAATTTACTAATTATTTTATATGTGACTCAGCATATCTTTGCACCAATTTATAATTACACACTCTTCTTAATTTAATTATGCCATAAAGGCTTGATTAAACAAAATAATTAAAATCTTTTCTACAATCATAATCACTTTATAATTAATATATTAATTATCAAAATGACAATAGGTCGAACCTAACAACCCAAAATTTTATTTGTATATTTAAAAAACTAAGATCATGTTAACATATCATATTGATCAATTACATCAAAACACAACTCGAAGCCAATTAAGTCTTTGCAATGGCTCAATCAAACTTAAACTGGGCATCCTAAACCGATCCATTGTCACCCCTAATTTATTATCTTCATTAGTATGTGATGATTGAGAAAGGGGGGATTTTGGTGATGAGAGGAACAGGAATAATGATGTGATGTAAGGTTTTAGCCTTTCAGTTTTGCATACCTCAAGGGATATATATTATATTTCTCTGTCAAAACGAAACAGTACATTTACTGTTGCTTTTATCATTAAAGAAAGAGAAAATTTTTATACATGTTTTTGCAGATGAGAACTATGAATCTGTCAGAAACCTGCAAAAGAAGAGCTTCCCTGAATGTGAAATCAGAAAAACAAGAGCTTCAGGTTACTGTATGTACAGGACTTAGTCCAGGGAAGAGACAAAGCTTTTACATATTACTATGGCATCTTTTAACTCAGTCATGTTCACACACACAAGAAAAAAAGGTTGACTGCCTTCAAGCTCAAGACAAAAATACTAATGAACAAGAAAAATGGGTAATACCCATTTCAACAGGGACTAAGCAATTAAAGAAAAGGATAAGATAATGATTGATTACAACTGTTCAACTCAAATCATTTATTTGATCCTTCCAAGTCAAAAAGAACAGTAGAAACTACAAACAAAACTAAAAGACTAGCTGCAGAAACTAAAAACATCCTTCCCCCCATGGATGAGATTTAAGTTTTGCAATTCAAAGTAGTCTACTTGGTAGGCCTAAAGACAAAGAATCAACAACAAACGAATTACCGAAAAAGAGAAGATCTAGATCTACCTTAAAAGGAACTAAGGGATAAAGTTAAAAGCATGACAAAGAATCAATTAAACAATGCAGTGCAAGTTTCAACAGCTCCTTCCCACCAAGATTTTGAGTAAAATGCTACATTTCCCTTAAGACCTAGTGGCAAATATTTGAACATCCTTTCTAGTTTGTGTTGCTGAACAGCTACTACAATCACATTTTCTTTAGACTTCAACCCAACACAATTCAGAACATAACATCTTCTATCTTTAGAAGATATTGGAAAAAAAGGGAAAATGGAATTTCAGGGGGGTGTTAGGAGGAGGGGACAAAGGAAGGATGGAGATGAGAGAATCTAGCTGCCCACCAGAGAATAATGGTGAGTGTCTTCCTCACCGAATTTTTAAAGAGTCACCTCTGGAGCCTGATACATATAGTAGCATGTGCTACAGATTGAAGCAGCATTTGAAATGTGAATCCACGTAGCCTCCACCTAACTCATTGGTGAGAAAGGAAAAGAAATCTTCTCCAATAGCAACCAAAGCATTAACTAGCGATACATTTCTTCTCCGACCTTTTTTAAGCATAGTACATGTACAAGCTGTTAGCAGCAGCACAGGCAATGGAGTTTTCGGTAGGATGCCACGCTAGGTGCAGCAACTTAGTAGTGAAATCAAAAGAATTCCCATTTGCATCTACTCCTGGGCTTTCTGCACCTGCCAAGTTTCCCCAAATTCACATGATAAAAGTTCAACAATACAAGGAAAAAGAAAGGGAAAGGAATCTGAATTTGTGAAGTGTGTAAAAAGGAGGCAATGAGAAGGCACTGACCCCGTCTTACAACACGTGTTATACTGCTTAGGGATCTGGAAGGCCTTGATGGGGTCTGAACTTGCCTCCTAAAAATTATGGAGTTTGAGAAATGGATTAGCTATCTCAGCTCGGAAATGGTTCTTATTTATCAGTCAGATGCGCATTATTGAAAATACCTCATTGGATTTTTACTGGCTTCCAGAGTTGTGGCCTCAGTACTTCCCGGGGCACAACCAAAAACACGAAACAGATTGCTGAACTCGCATGAAATAAAAACATCAAACTGCATGTACAAGGTTGTTCACACTAAGAATGGTGTAAACATACAAGTGCACGTATAGCAAATACCTGTAAGACCCTGTTGCCACTCGCAATCCATCACCACTCAAGCAGCACTCAAATTTGTCGAAGATTGAATCATTCTCATATAAGTCACACAACTGGATACATTTAATAGATGTCAAGATCAGTGTGGACATGACACCAACAGCATCTTTATCTAAGACTTGTCTGAAGTAAAGAATCTAACCTTAGGTCTCAAATATTCATGAACCTGGAAGGTTGCAACTGGACCTGAATCCATATTGATATCCCACAACTAAAAATAAAAAAACAGAGATAAGTGAGGGGAAAAAAAAAAAGCATAGCCGAAATACATTTCAACAGGGAATCCATGCAGAAATATTCCTTATGGAGCCTGAAATACAAGAATGAACACACAGCTCCATGGAATTGATTAGTAGCTCTTACAGAGTAGATGTAGATCTTGGGGAGGGGTTCAACTCAAGACCACTTGGTTAGGCCACAAGGATAAAAAAGTTTCACGAGTTGGGGGGGTTGGTGGCTGGGGGGAAGGTAATATAAATGGAAGGGCCGAGCCAGTATTAGGTAGACAATTAAGATGAGTTATTTTCATGTCTTGAAATGTTATTTGTCTAAATATGATCATAAATGGTCAAACCTTGAGAGTCATGTAATCACGACTTAGTATATGTCTTCCATCCTTGGCAAATTTGATATCAGATATTGAAGCAATTATCTCTGTAAAAAATGATCTAGATCCTGGCGCCTCCTGTTCCTCAAACCTGTATAAATGGCACATCACTAACCAGTTCATAGAAAAGAAAGAAAATGGCCACGTAAATGAAGTTTATTAAGACCTTAGCCCTGATTAAGGTTCAAATTATTGAGGGAGGCCTTCTTATCCAATACTAGCCATCTACTTGTCATAATTAACTATGCACTTATAGAATGTCATAGGGACAATAACTGAAAGCTCTTACAATTTGGCATGAGAATCACATAATGCTGACTGCCGTAAATCAATTAGTCGGATTGAGCCTTTTGAACTGCTATATGCTAATGTATTGCAATGGCTGGGATGAAATTCTGCCGAAGTTATAACCTCTGTAAAAATAAAAGAAGATAGATTCATAGTAAGATGATTCATGACAAACAAGGAGATCTTGCAATAGAAACAAACAATCAATCAGTAAAGCTTAATAGTAGTTTATGCCTACAATATAAGTTGTGTGCAAGTTCAAATAAACATAGACAACAAAAATGGAATACAAAGTATGCAGCAGCTGGTTTCATGATTAGTTGTTGCCTGTAAAAGCCTAAAAAGTTCGAGAAAAAGGAAGGGGAATTAAGAGAAGAACATGAGAAGGGAAAAACCAACATAAATACCAAATCCCAGAGCTACCAAATTGGAATAAAACTTTAACAAGTTTATACATCCACAATACAAAGGCTGATAAAAATCTAAAAGGCATAAAGCTTACCAGTTAGGTCCTCCATATTTGCAGGTTTCACATCTACAATATTGAAGCTCTGGTTGCTAATTTCCAAGTTCCAAAGATTTATTCGCAGGTCATCAGCTGATATAAAAGTTTCACCGTCACTGGAACAAATGAGAGGAAGTGGCATAATCAGTAAAGCATTACAAACTCAAACCTAAGAGCTTATAAAATGTAATTCATACAAATGACAACTTTATCACTCAAAAGAACATTATACACACACCCAAAAAGAAGATTATTAAAAATCCAAGAAAACAAAAAAGTACAAAAAAAGGTGTTGAATTAATATGAGTCACCTTTATAAATGTTTATTAGGATATTAGAAATTATTATATCATTATTATCTTTTTGGTTTTACTTTCCACAACTATAAAACTCTGGTGGCTATGTTATTTTCAATTTTTTGAATTATCAATTAGGATCATATCGTTGCTAAAGAAACAAAGTAACTCTAAAGAAAAAAGGCATAGAATCACCTGTTGCTCGAAATTGAATTGATATGATAATCATGAGCATGAGCATACACCCGTCGGCATCTGGCGACAAGGTTAGTCTCACTGCTAGTTACCTAGACGGTAAAATGAGGGATCAGACTTCAACAAGCTCAGCTAAGTAACTAAAATCTAATTCCATCTTTAAAAAAAAAAAAAAAGATGATTATGAATGTCTGATAGCCATTGCCAATGTTACAAACCATTCAGAGGAACCTTAGCTATCAACAAAAGCGGAAAGGTAGATTTCTTGAGGTACATGGTGGGCGGATGCTCGAATATACCTCAATGGTCAAATAAAGATAGAACAACTATAACATGGTAAAAAAAAGTTCCAAGTACAACTACCATAGGTAGACGCAGTGATGGAATGCCCCCAGATGGGAATGCAAAGTCATTGCTCAGTGAAGTGTATGGCCTGTCTGAGCATCCTCCATTTTCCAGGTAAGTTCTGGCACTATTTGAGTTGCTTGAACTAGCAGCACTACCATTTCCTACAGCGCTCGAGGGGTCCAAATTCATCTCAGAAATTTTCTTAACCTTCTTTTCTTGGACCTGTACAATTCTCAGATAATATGAAAGATGTGAGTTTGATAGTAAACAGCTAACGGTAGACAAAAGGTTTAAAATAGTGCTACACAGTACAAAAATCAGGTTAAGAGCATCAAAGTCGCCAGCAATCATCATGCACTTACAAGCCCAGATGTTAAAAGAGAGAATCTCGTACAAGTAATTCGGTTCTGTATGTCCCTAATTCATTATCCAAGACCCTCATCTACTGACACACTGTTATCAATAGTACAGAGATGCACCAATAATAGGTTGCAATTACCCTATTTTTATGATGTCAGCATAATTCGGGCCCACTATGGACCATTCATGCCTTATCCCTAACCTATATAAATCTCCATTTTAGTGAACTATTTTTGCCTCCTAACCCAACACTAGCACATATGGAAGAAAATGCGTAATGGACTCAGTACTAGTCAATCATTGTCTTGATCAAAATTCACTAAGTTAAAAGAGAACTTCAAGAGACCATTCCTTACCTTCCAAAACTTGATAGTTTTATCATTAGTAGATAGAAGAAAAAGAGCACCATTTGCCATTTGACACCATCTGATCTTGTTGATTTTCTCCTCTATTTCCAAACTCTTGAGATAATCAAACTGGTATAACAGAGGGGAACATAGCATGAATATTGACAGTGTCAAGTAAAAACATAGCATGTAAGAAGTGCATCTACAATAACCCTGGAAAATCACACCTCAGGCTCATGGCTCTGAAACTCTGTTTTATAGCGAAATTCAGGATGCCTGCCAACTGGGTACTCCGTTTTCTCTAGTTCCCTTCTAGATGCTCCATGCTGTAGTATATAGAGAAAAATATCCTTTAACTTGGCCACTTGCAGCACTAAAATCAAATTAAGGAACCATACACAAAATTCAAATTTAAGAAAAAGCCTATGAGAAAGAAGGGACGCACATCCTTTGTATCTGTCCTCTCAAAGAGAACCACACGCCCCCCACGGTCACCAGTAGCAAGATGATCACCGCTTTTATCAAATTCAATGGCTGAAATAATATCAACTGCAGAAGTATACACAAAACAATATTTACATATTTAAGACAACACATAACGAGAAAAAAATGTACAATTTTATTATCTTTTTCACAAAAGGTTGTCCATAGATTTCGTAGATCATAAAATTCCTGGGCTGGAAAATATCAAATGACAGATTTACAATACAAGATCATCCATCCCAATGTATGTGTTCAGAAGAAACATCTCCTGCAAACCGAACATCCAAAAAGGAAGAAACTAGCCAATGGAAATGTCATTTGTCAAATTTAGTCTTCATAACACTCATCCTCACTGCTCCTTCATCATATCTATACTGAAAAGTTTCTTGGACACATTAAATGTTAGAATTCTTCAACATTTTTCTCCAACATTTAGCACAAGAAGACTATAGGAGTGACACTTTACGCTACATGCTAACTTCTTACTAGCGATTCACTCAAGTCAGAACCATCTAATTGTTTTCCAGGATGTTTGTGGGGAAAGACTTATCTTTTCACAAACTAGGTTTGAGAACAATTCGGGAGGGCCCTCATAACCACTTATAACAAATATCTACGTTACAAGTAAAACCCACAAAGTAAGATTGCTCTATTCAGTAAATTTGTGCATAAAAATAGAAACTTTACAAGAATACGTAACTGTTTCTCATATTTTAGATTGTTCTTGAGCTCAAAATAGTAAGATCAGGGGCAAATGTGCATGCATATACGTGAGCAAGAAAAAAAAAAAGCTTAACCATCATCACTAAATGCCTGGATATGAAAAATGGGTTTTCAGAACAGAGAAAACTATCATCCACAAAAATAAAATCATACTCACTTGAGCAAATCAGAAACACAAACCTGATTACAACCATTACTGAATCAAGTGTTAAGAAGACCATATCAGCTACTAGTCCCCAGTAACAATCACTAAGATCCAATAACACCCACCAAATGTATAACGTTTACAACTAGGATGCCCCGGTTAAATCACCAAAAACACATTGCATTAACCAGTGTCAGAAAACAAATAGATAATCCAGTTTTCCACTAACTCGACCAAGCTGGCTCTCCACACTCCCTCTTCCTCAAATTTGTTTAAACGCTCGATCTCTATCGATCACTAAACTTCTTCCAATTCACAAACCAAACCCCCCAACAAAAATGAAAAGCACTCATTGACCCACAAACCTAAAAAACCGATTCCTCATCGACCCACGATCCGTTTCGGATCTACAAACCAAAAATAGCCCTTTATAAACTAGTGAAGACACAGAAAATCAACTGGATCCAAATAAACAGAAACCTATACATAACACCTCAAATACGTATCAAATTTACCTTCTTGCACTTCTTCGCCGGCGGTTCGCTCGCCGAAGACCTGAGAAAATTTCCACTCCAAAGACTGCGGTGGGCCCGCTGGAGCTGCTGGGACCTCATCGCCACCGTCCATTTTCAGCTTATTATCTCACTCTCGCTCTGTTTTCTCCCGTTTTTTGCTTCGACGATCAAATCAAAAGCTCGAGATTTAAGTCTCTCACACACAAAAACAATCAGAAAGATCGCATCCTTAGCTTAGATAGAACAAAAACCACAAACCCCATCAGTCGATGTTCTCATCTCTTCCTATTTCTTGTCAAATGAGAGGTTTTGTTCCCAATTCAACCATTGAAAAACAGAGCCTTTTGGGTTAGTTTTTTTTTTTTAATTTCTCTCTCTTCTCCTTTTTTTTCCTCTTTTTCCTTTTTCTCTTTTCTCTCCTCCGTATCTCCAATAAAGAAATAAATTCCACTTTTCTCTCAAAGAATTAAAACAAAATCCCAAAATATTAAAAAGAAAAGTCATTGTCCCTCTAAAAGGGCAAAATGGTCTTTTCACTATTTTCTATTATTACACATCAATATCTAATATTTAAAAAATCAAACACGCTCAACTAATTTAATAATAAAAATTTTAAATTGGTCAATTTCTTAATTCAGTTTTAATTTTATATTCAATTTAATTTAATAATCTTTGTCATAATGAGTTTATTAATTAATTGACTCATTTTTATAAATTAATTAAATTTTATAAATTAAAATAAACTAATTATTTTTTAAATTTTTAAACTTTATTCCATTTTTATCTAATATTAATAAATATTTTAAAATTTAACTTAGTATAAATTTTACTCCAATTTAAAATTTATTATCTAGTTTATGTCTTAATAATGACCTTTTCTTGTCTTTCATTTTCTCTCTGACTTTCTTTCAATAAAAATTCCCTGATGTGTGCTAATCTTACGTGTCATTGAAATCCTTTAATAACAGATGTCTTTCATTGGCCGCTGACCTATTGGGGCATCATCTGGTTGGTCTGTGAATTCAAGCATGTATGCCATCTTTGAGGTAGCTTAGGTAAGGTAAGAAAAGACATGTCTGTCCTCTGTCTTTTTATATGTTTATGGTGAGTTCCCATGGCGTAAATATCAATGAGGATCACTCAATCCAACGGTTGCAAATACTTTGGGTATTCTAACAATGGAATAGTCACTTTACATCTAATTGTATGATCTTGATTTTGTATATTAGTTGGCATCATAACCAAATCTGGTGATTTTTTGCACTTTCTAGGGTTCATATAACAAATTTAGGCCATTAGAGGGTAGACACAAAGCTCATATTCTATAGCATGTGTCTTGGGATTGTAACCTAAATTTAGGTCAATTGCCAATTGCCAATTGAAATGGTCTCAACATTTTTTTTTTTGTTTAAGAATCTCAACTATAAGAACAACACCTTGAAACCATCCACACCTAGATCAATTCTCGCTCGCACCAGGTCAACCCGTAAAGAATAAAGTGCTGGTCAAACTGGTCACTTTATTTTCATGAGTAGAACCTGAAACTTTTAGTTAAAGGATGAGAATATTGAATCACTCATCACAACATTTCAATATCTTACACAAATAATCAAGATAAACTTATGTACTTTCATGAGTTATTGTCCTTTTTTCCAATATTAACCTTTTTTTAATATCTTTAGTAATTTTTTTAATGAAGAACTTATAGTGATTAAAAGGTATTATAAAATTAAAATAGAAAAAATGTGACATTCACCACTAGTTCAAATATTAGTGATAAAAGGTAATATTTGACAAAAGAAGATTTTCCATACTAACATTTGAACGTATTATTGACTTAATCTTCACCTTTTGAAAAGATAGTGAAAATCTACAAGTGGATTATAGTAAGACAACAAAGATTAGCATCTCATTGAATTGTGCACTTACCAATCTCCTCAAATAGCCATCATCCTTTTGGGTAGATGCTTGAGTTGAACACTTGAGCTTTAGGTCTATAAATGGAACAACATATTGAGATCCCATGTCCTAATATTTTCCTTGTTTACTAACCTTTAAAACTAACCAAAGAGTGAAAAGTAGGGAAGGAAAAACATCATGGCCCACTAATTTTGACAAAAAAAAAATGAATCAAATTTATTTTAATCAATTTCTGAGTTAATTTAAGGCATTAAATTATATTTTTTGTTTAAAATTGAGTTAGGTCATGATAAAATTTTATAATTCAATCGATAAAAATAACATTATTTTATAAAAAACTAATAAAACAATATTATTTTATTAAACTCGAATCTATTTCAAAAATTGTAGGGATTCTAACCAAGATGATCGTTGTCATTCTTCGTGAAAATTAGTTTCTGATGTGAAAAATAAGGAAGGGAAAACAATCTAACCTTACTAATTTTGATAAAATAAATATATTTTATTTTATTTTAATTAAAATTTAAGTTGAATTCAAGTTATAAAATATATTTTTAAATTTAATTCAATTTAATATCTGGTTTGAAATAAATTGACAAAAATAATATCGTTTTATAAAAATTAACAAAATAATATTATTTTATTAAACTCAAATATACTTTATATTTTTGGTAATTCCAACTAGCCTCACCCACTACCATTCTTAATAAAAAAAGTAAGGGAGTTTGTGATGTGAATCCTACACTTTAAGGCTTGAGAATGCATGTTTATGATAGTTAATGGCCTGATAATGCCAACAAAGAATCAGGAAAAAGGTAAAGAGACACCAAGAAAGGGACAAAGCCAGAAGGTTTGTTAATTTCTTATTTTACTTTTTTTATAATAATAGTGAGATCTGCAACTATACTTTAAATACATATTGAGTCAAAATGTAACAAAATTAATAATAGTGGCCATAAAAAACAAAAATTTCATATCTAAAAGTTGGTAATATAAGAGATTTAAGATTTAAAAGGTTAGATCGTCATAAAATTGGTTAAAATTTAAATAAATTTTAAAATTTTAAAAAGTAATCGAAAAAAATTATTATGATTTATTAAAAAATTTAAAGTTTATTTGAAAATTTATATTTTTAAATAAAAATTAATCAGTTAACTTTAGTTTATAAAAATTGATTAATTTATGAAAAATGATCAATTAATTAATAACTAATCAAATTTTAACAATAAAAATTATTAAACTAAATCAAACTATAAAGTAAAAATTAAACCGAAAATTTAGCTTGTTTAAAGCTTTTAATGTTATTTGTCTCTTGTTAACATAATCCTAGACCTACTGAAGTGCTTTAATAATGTGAAGCTCATTCACATTTATAGAGAAGGGAATTTTGCTGCTGACTCCCTCTCCTACCTTGTTTTTTATTTTCCTCTTGGTTTTCATGCTTTGGGACAAATCCTTCCAAGTATTGGTAGATAGATTAAACATAATTTAATAAGAGTCTCTTATGTTCGGTAATTTTTTGCTTTTATAAGCATTGTTTACTTTTATCCTTAAAAAAAAAGCTTTTAATGTTAAATCAACCAAACATGTTCGATTTTTAAAGCATTGATAAAAACTGGTTAATTTATGAAAATTATCAAATTTTAAGAACGAAAATTATTAAACTAAATCAAACTGAAAAGTTAGCTTTTAATGTTAAATCAGATCAATTTTTAAAACATTAATTAAGAAGTAAACTACATCGATCATCGACCATCTTAGTACAATTCCCTCATATAGCGTTAGTCCCTAAAAGGAGAATGTAACAAGAAACTATTTGCCTAATTATACAGGGATAAGTCTTGATGTTGCATAAAGTGTTTGAATTGGCCATAATCCCAAAGATATTAGTAGTCCTATGTTTAGGACTATTCATAATACAAATTTTTTATAAAAAAAACGAAGAATTTATAGTTGCTATTCTTTAAACATGCACTAGATGAATCTCTCAATTGATACAATAACCTGTAAATCATGCAAATCGAATATTTTATACTAGACAAGCCTTGTACGACTGGTTATACATGACATTTAAAACTTGAATTCGAGTTTAATTCTTTTCAAACTCCAGAATTCAAGTTAAATTATTTTCAAACTTTTTTTTGAATGGTAATTATTTTTAAACTTAACTCTTATCAAAAAAATTTAATTCATTGAATTTAAATTAACACAATTTAGATTTGATTTTACTTATATGGTTAGTTAAATTTTCAAAATTTTATTAAATTTATTTTAATTTGAACTTCAAGTTAATTTGTCAATGAGATCCAATTCACTAATTTCATGATAAAGTCACGACATTTTTAGGCCCGAACTCAATGCCCATTCAATACTATATGTAGTGTGTTGTTTTTGGACAACCAAGCACTTGGCCCAATATAATATATAATACTAGCCCAATAAGGTTGCTCGTTATGACCCAAATTCATAATGGCTATTTAAAAAATATGCTGTATCGTTCCATCAATTTAATAATAAAATATTAAATTAATCAGAATTTTAGGTTGATTTAACAATTAATTTTTATTTAATAACCTCCTTTTTCAATTAAGTTTAAAAGTTATTAACGTGTAAAATAAAGTTATTGACAAGTAAAATAATCTTCTTCAATTACTTTTAAAATTTTATTTAATTTTAAATTAATTTTATGACGCCTTAATACCGGTTAAACTTTAAATTCTTATCTTTACTGATTTATCTTCCGATTTGGTTTTTAAAACATTATAAAGTTTTTGGCAATTAGACAACAATGTGCTAACTTAATGTTATATTTAAGTATAGCTCAAGAAAATGCAAGAACGGTATTAAATTATCATCATATTATGTTTTTTTAATTATACACAAACTCGTTTTAGTTTTCAGTGTGAATGACCAGTTTATAAATTTTGATGTAATTCACTAGAATGAAAATATCAACTTAAGTTTATAGTGTTGTGAATTGGGCGGTCCAGTTAGGGGATATGGGATTAAAGGGTTTTGTATTCAAATCTCTCTATTTACGTTCTCTCGATCGAACTTATCGTATATGATTTGTCTAGTACGGAGTACCTAATTGGCAAGATTTGTAGGCTACTACATTAATTCAAAAATTTACCCAATACACATCTAAAGGATAATAACTGCGGGTTCTTCCTTAAAACAAAACGTTAACTTTGACATTTTAATAGCACTACTAAATAATCATTTTAAAATCTTGAAAGGAAATATATTTTTTTCTTACAAAGGAATGAATACAATATGCTAGCGCATAGGACAGGAGTACAAAGCCCCGCCCGCGTCTTGATGAAGAAGTTCCAGACAGCTGGCGCCTGAAGGATGTGCAGGTCCGGATCTAAGAAAATGGCACAAGCTGCCAATCTGTCAACACATTGGTTCCCCTCACGTCTGGCATGTTAAAAAACAACCTCTTAGTTCTTGTGTAATAGCCCCCAGATACCTGCAACCAACAAAAGATCCTCCGTCAGAACACGTTGGGATGAGAAAAGAATGTTAATGACCTCTAACGAATCGGGTTCAACGACTAGACGACGGTAACCCAGATCTCAAGCCAACGTGAGACCAGAAAGGACTCGCTGAAGTTCTATAGTGAGCAGGGAACTACGGCTTAACGCTGTTGGAACCCTCCGCACTATTACCCATGCCAATCTCGAAGTAAGCCACCGACTGATGCCCGATCAAACCCGGGCTGAAAATTATTTAAAATAGTGATCTCGTCAAATCATATATTTAAAATACAAAATTTATAAATTATGATATAAAACTAGCAATTTCTGCAGACCGATGGAATCGGAATATACTATATGCTCTGAAGATAATGTGAAAGAAAGCAATGTTGTTGTGTGCGTACGTAAATCGAACGAGTAAGCCTATTTGCGTGCAGTTTTTGTTCCAATGGAAAAACAAAGCAATGTTGTGTGCGTACCTAAATCGAACAAAGTAGACCTGTTTGCATGCAGTTTTTGTTCCAATGGACCGCCCCTAGCCCCTAGCCCCTAGTGCACTCAAGTTATAATTTTTAATGAATCAAATTTGTAAATATCAAGTCCCTCGCGGGTAGCCTGGCAGTAGAAAAAGGGAGAGGATTGTGAGAGAGATTGTGGGTTGGCACCTTAAAAGGAGCAGCCTCTATTTGAAGTGATGTAATCCTCCTGATAATGATAACTTATCCTTTGGATACAGGTATCTCTGATATTGAATAGGATCAGACTCGAATTTACCCATCTATGAGTATGAGTGGGTGACTCATATGTTCCAAATAGTCAGGCCAAACCCGAACCCTGAGTTATAAAAAAAAATTGTAAATATCAAAATTAAAGCTATCCAAATTATTATACTGTGTTAATCCTTCAATTTGTTGCACAATACGCCATTATTTTATACGAAACATCACATCATCCTACCTCATGAAGACCAAGTAACAGGCAAAACCTTAATGCAGCCGCGGGTTCTCAGGTTTAGACCATATGTTTATGATATTCTTGATCAGTCTTGTTTCATGAGCATTTATTTATTAAAATTTTATAGGATCAGGATGTACGGATGGTCATAAAATATAATAGAAATAGAGTAATGAAAACAAATGTTCTGTTTCTCAAATTAATTTTTACGTTATCTATTTTGAAGAAAAAAAGTATATACTAACTCACTAATGCATAATTATACCTTGAAATGATAATTTTTGCCCGACCTACCCCAATTCAATCATAAGTTAATAGATTTGGTTCGAGTTGATAAACTTTTAAGTCAAACTTGATTTTGTTTAAATTTTAGATTTTAAATAAAATAACATCTTTTTAATTTTAAATTTTAAAAAATTAATCTAAATTAGTTTGGGTCCGACGGAGCTTAAGATTACCAAAATTTAAACTCAAGTTCGAATATAAAATATTGACCAAAACTAGGCCCTAAGTTCAATTCTACCCATTATAAAGCCTAATTAACCAGTAAGATTGGATTATTAAGTGGTTCGTCATGATCAAGTAGTGATGTTCTCTATCAGATGTTTTAGTGGAACACCTCATATCCTTTGCATTTGGCTTTTGCTTTTTAGTGAGGATAAGCAACAAGACAAGGAATATGGAATCGTGAACATTGTCACTGAGCATCTTTTTTGGAATATAAAGATTAAAAAATAACAAAAAAAATAAAAACTGAAATTAAGGAAAAAAAACAAAAAAATCAAATAAACATATATTTTTTTATTAAGTTTGAAAATAAAAACTAAAAGTTGAAAATATAAATCGAAACAAACACGCCTTAAATTATGAGTTACAGACAAGCAAGAGGTTTATATGAATCATTATTTATTATCACACTTAAATTTTATTGGAATTTGAAAATCTAAGTTATGGATCGCATCCAAGCAAGAGGGTTTACATAAATCATTAATTTTTATGGCTCTCAATTTTGTAATAAATTAATTGGATCAAATTTTTTGTGCTTGTAATTTTCTATCAATCCCGTCTCTGATGATCTCATCCACATAAATATGTAGGACTCAGAAAAATATGTGATTAGAATTGTCTAGACCAGATTTAGCACATAATTATGGGCATAGAAAATCTTGTTCCTAAAGTGATAGTAATTCACTTTCTGAAAATGATATTTAAATGATTATAAACCATTTAAATATAACCAATTCCAAAACAGAAAGTGGTGGTTACAGTTAAAGGTCACAAAGTTGCCACTCTTTATCAAATGGTTCACCCAAGAAATATTCCAAAGGATCCCCGGAATATTCCTTCGTCTTGAAAGCTAAGTGGTCTTTTTTGGTGGCCAAGTAAGCTTAGTGCACTTAGAATATTTCCTTTTGAAATCCCTTTTCTAATGTGATAAAAACAAAGTTATTTTAATGTTTCAATTGAATCAATATAGATTAATTTAAATTATTTAATCTAATTAATTTGGGTTGATTTAGACGAAATTCTTGTCTCTCACTACACATCAGAATGAAATAATATATATATTTTTTAATTAATATTAAACTTATAAATTTAGAAACAGTCTCTCTACTAATTAAGGGTAAGGTTGTGTTCATTAGAACTCCTCAAATTTTGTATTTAGTTATTATATGAAAATTCATATAATATTTAATAGACTTGTCACATCAATCAAAAAAAACTTTTGACTTAGTTTATATAAATTTTAAAAAGTTAGTAACTAAATTAAAAATATTAAAATATTAAAGCTAAATTAAAAATTTAAAAGATTAAATACTATTTACTCTGTTATCCCAATTAGTATCTAAATTGGACTATTTATATATTATCTTCTAATTAATAGCTGCATAAATTATGCATCAAGTAAATTATACATTACCAAAGAATTTGTATTTTGGATAGGATAAACTTTATAATTTTAAGAATTAAGTGTTCACGCGCTAATAACTTGAAATCAAATTTTAGACTTAATTATACTTGAACTCTTACATTTTTTACTTTTAACTAATAGTCAAGTGAATCTATTATCACCCATGATTAAAAAAATCAATCGATTCAATCGATTTAATTATAAAAAATTTAATTTGTTTAACTTTTCAATTTTTTTCAACTTTCTAGTTCAAATTACTTTAGTAATTTTTATCATTAAAAAACTAATTATTTTATTAATTAATTATTAATTTTATAAATTAATAAATCAATATAAACTAAATAAATTAATTAATTTTTACCTGTTAGGCAGTGAAAGAGATGCTTTAGTGGAACACCACAAATCCTTTGCATTTGGCTTTTGTTTTTGTTTTGTTTTTTTGTAAGGATAAGCAACAAGACAAGGAATATGGAAATGCTAACATTGTCACTAAAAAATCCTACTTGGAATATAAAGATTAAAAAAAAAGGAGATGAATTCATTCCAAAAATAAATAAAATAAAAATCACAAGAATATCCAAAGTTATAATATTCTTATACCTACTTTTTAGAAGCAGAATTATTTATTGGATAATATAAAATATAAAATATTCTTATTATTGTTCTCTTTATTGATTTGATAACATAGAATATGAAATATTCTTATTATTGTTACACCCCACTTTAACATTATAGAAAATTTTAGGTGATGAATGAGATATAAGTGGAGAGTTTTGATGAGACATAATTGAATTATTGCATCCTATAAATTGTAAAATATAAATTAATTAAGAAGAGAGCTTGTCCTAATAATAGAGAAAAAAAACGGAAAAAAGTTTCAACAAGTTATTAGATTCAGAAATCTAAGGGATTGTTTGGTTTTACTTTTTTTTTGTTATAATTTTTAATTTTAGTTATTTGTTTTTAATTTTTGCTATTAAAATAAAAACAAAAGCAGACTTGGTTGTTAGTGTTTTTTATTAATTATGATAATTAAATATTAGATAAAACTTGGAAATAATTTTTTTAATTTATATATATTTTTTAAAATATAAATATAAATAATTTAATCTTATTAAAATAAGTATTTAAAAATTAATTTTTATTTATAAAATTAATTTTTAATTATTAAATCAAAATTTTATTTGAAATTATATATTTTGAAGATATTTTGAATTTAATATATTTATTTATAATTATTAATTTAATTTAATTTAATTTAGTAAAATAAAATAAAAATATTTATATTTTTAATATATATATATTTATTTAAATTAATCATAATTCACAATTCTTATTGATAATTAATATATTCAATAATTAAATTATATATATTTAGCTGATAATAAATTAAACTATAAAAGAACAAAAATAAAAATAAAAAACCACTTTGTATGGTTTTCATAAATTAATGGAAAAGAAAGCTTGTCCTAACTCCTAATAATAGATAAACAATTGGAAAAAGTTTTACTAAGTTATTAGATTCAGAAATCTAAGGAGTCGTTTGATTATATTTTATTTTATGTTATAATTTTTAGTTTTAATTATTTGTTTTTTTAAAATAAAGGAACATGCTTAATTGTTAATGTTTTTATTAATTATAATACTTACATATTAGATAAAACTTAAAAATAATTTATTTTAATCTTTATATAATATTTGTTAATAAATTATTGATTTAATGTAATTTAATTAAAAATAAAATAAAATAATTTATAATTTTAATTAATATAATATAATATAATAACTTTTTATCAAAAGCCACCAAAGAAAGATTCCAAAGGAATATTCCTTCATCTTGAAAGCTAAGTGGGTCTTTTTTGGCGGCCAAGTAAAGCTTTTAGTTCGCATAGAATATTTTACCTTTAGTTATTATACAGATATTCACATAATATTTAATAGATCTGCCAGGTAATTAAAAATAATATTTTGAATTAGTTTATATAAAATTTTAAAACTTAGTAACTAAATTAAAAATATTAAAAAATTTAAGCTAAATTAAAATTTTAAAAGATTAGATTTTATTTAAATTGTTATTTCAATTAGAATCTAAATTGGACTATTTATATATTATCTTATAATTAATAAGTGCATAAATTATGCATCAAATAAATTATATAATATCAAAGAATTTGTATTTTAGACATGATCAACTTTATAATTTTGCTCCCTAGGAGTGGTCGAATTGGTTGAGTGAGAAACATGGAATCAAAAGGTTTTGTGTTGGAATCCTCCTACTTACGCTTTCTTAATCGAGCTCAATAATGTGTATCTAAAAGGGAGTGGTGGATTCCTTTATTTAAAAAATATATAATTTTAAAAATTAACAGTTTCAAATGCTAATAACGTGAATTCAAATTATAAATTTAATTTAAATAGTTACCGAAAATTCTATAATGGTTCAAGAAATTCTAAAATTTAATTTAAAAATCTCATTATTTGTTTTTGATAATTGTGGAAATTGTGTCATATTTAACATAAATAATTATTTAAAAATTTGAAGAAATCTTAATATTTAATTCAAAATCTTACTTATTTTTCCTATAAATGTGGAACTATATTAACATTTTGAGACGGTCCACCTTTGATAGTATACTTTTGACCCGTTGACACATAACTTGACCATAATTGTTAACCCTTTTGGCCATTGATTGTGCGAACCAAAAGGTTTCTTCCAACTTGGTCATCTAATCGATAGGTCAAGGTTTGGTAACGCTTGTGGAATTATCTGGTCACGGCAGCATTGGAACATTATCACGTCCGAACCTACCTAGAAGAAGATTCGGCCACCTTCAAGTAATATTCCAATGGAATCTCCTAATTCGATTACAACTTGACAATCCTTCCCCTACACAAAAGCCTTTGAAAACACGTCTTGTGCTCGTGTATAAATTGATCCATCCTCTTTGAGTACAACTATCATTCCAAAAGAATCAAAACGTGTGTGTTTTTTGCTACAAAGATCAATTCTTTCTCTGCATTGTGTGTTCTTTCGGCTACAAAGATCAGTGCTTTCTCTGCATTGTGTGTGTTGTGTACATCATCAGATATGACGGGAATTGTGGTGGTTTTCGATTTTGACAAGACCATCATTGACGTTGATAGTGACAACTGGGTTGTTGATGAACTGGGTTTCACGGACTTGTTCAATCAACTTCTCAATACCATGCCATGGAACTCTGTTATGGTTAGTACATTCGTAAACGCGTGGCTTTACGTTTCTGGTTCTTAGCTGTTTGTGTTTTTTGGTCTCTTTTCCTGGTTTCTGAACCTGCAAGTTCCTGTCTTTCTATTGTTTTCTTCGTTTTTCACGTAATGGTCGATATGCAAATCTTTTCTGGTCAGGATTGCTGATTTGTTTTTCCTTGTTAAATCTTTTGCAGGATAGGATGATGAGAGAAATTCATTCACATGGAAAGACCGTTGAGGACATTGAAGAGGTTCTGAAACGTGTTCCTATTCATCCCAGGGTCGTTCCTGCTATTAAATCAGCACATGCTTTAGGGTACTGCACAGAATTAACAATGGTTTTAGCCTGTAGGACTGGTCAAGATTATAGTAAGAAATTCATGGTTAATGCTTGGTGTTATTTTCAGGTGTGAGTTGAGGATTGTAAGTGATGCAAACATGTTCTTCATTGAGACAATCCTGAAACATCTTGGTTTGAGGGATTACTTCTCAGAGATTAACACCAACCCAGGATCTGTTGATGACGAAGGGAGGCTAAGGATCTCCCCTTATCATGATTTCACCGTATCTCCCCATAACTGTGATCTGTGCCCTCCAAACATGTGCAAGGTGCTACTTTTAATGTTCTTGATTCTCAGTTCATGCTGTTTTTCTTTTTAAGCAACTAGGGACGGTGAATTGAACTTGACTTTGTTAAAAAAAAAAAGGTGAATTTATGCAGAGAAGTATAGACATCATGTGATGGGACCATCCTTTTATTTGTTATACAAAGTTTAATATTCCCATAGAAAGGTTTTGTGGGGTTTATTTCTCTACAGAGGTTTAGATCCCAGAATCTATGGAATATGCTTTCTTTATTAGCTTCTGATTTTGACAAACCTCTTATTTCATTGTGACCCTACCATTAGTAAACAATTGCATCAGGTCGTTACTTAAGAAACAATATATAATGATTAGGGTTGGCTTTGTGTTAATCTGGAGAGTAAAGTTGCTAATCTTTTTCACTTGTGGTTCCAGGGTCTTGTTGTTGAAAGAATCAAAGCTTCTCTTTGCAAGGAAGAGAACAAAAGAATTATCTATCTTGGCGATGGTAGTGGTGATTACTGTCCAAGCTTGAAACTTGGAGAATCAGATTATATGATGCCAAGGAAGAACTTCCCGGTATGGGACTTAATTAGTAGAAACCCTTTACTCATCAAAGCTGAAATTCATGAATGGACTGATGGGGAGGAGCTTGAACGTGTTCTTCTGCAACTTATCAGCTCAATTTCTGTGGAGAAACCAAACAACTTCTCGTTTTCAGCTGATTGCAAGCTGGAGACATTGTCTGTTGCATCACATGAAGCCTTCCCAAAAGCTCTCCCAGTACCTCACTAATTATTCTCTACAACCAAAAAGTGGCACACTTGTCAGGATAACAATACGCATAATGTTAGCTCTGTCTAATCTATCAGTTTAGACTATTAAGTTCTTGTGTGAAAGATTGCAAGGTCTTCTTTTCCATTTTCCTTTCTTTTCGTTTCTCTGTGTCTTCAAAGAAAAGCTTGTAAATTTTCAATTTACCTGATGAACTTGAAGTGAATCAAGTGATTCAAGAACCCTATGTAAGGGTTACTTCAACTTGTGTACTGGAAAGGTATCACAAATAAGGGCCCTTGTATGACTCCTGAAGAATCCCAAAACCTTGGAACTAAGCCCTCAAGAACGCAGTCTTTTAACCAATGATGTTTTCCGTGAGAGTTCCTTTTAATGCTTTGGTCATGTTCAGAAATATGAGGAGAAGGGCATTAGCAAAATTTCTGATACAGCTCACTGCCATGTGCCAATGTATGTCTCCCAAACCCCAACAAACATTATGAAACAGAGGAGGATAACATTTCAGACAAAGAGCATTGGGGAATTTTCTGGTCTGTGTCTGTGCTAGCAAATGACGAGGAAGCAAAAGCAGTCTTCCTTGAATTGAACTGTTCGCAGAGAGAACTAATCTTGTGTGCCATTTGTGAGGCTATTGATCTCTGTGAAGAAAGTTTCCATGTGACACCTTTTCAAGAACAATTGGAGTATGTGCTGTTGTCTGTCAAAAGTCTACCATTCAAGCCTCTTCCCATCTGAAAAAGAACAGCAGCTGTACAAGTTAGAGTCTGTGACCTTAGAACTTGTCCTCTGTGCAGCATGGATAACTTAAGGCTGATTCCTCCTATTTCCTGAGAATCAAGCACAGTTATTTCCAAGACATGGACATAAAAGTACATATCCTTTTGGTACAAGAAGTGGAACAATTTGCGGTGCAGTGAACTAGAAGCAATTTTTTGTTCCTGAATATCAGATGGGGTTTGGATTGTGTTCTGAGAAAGTTCAGATTTTGTTCCTGAATATCAGATGGGGTTTGGATTTTGTTCTGAAAAAGTTCAGATTTGTACACATGCTTTTGATGACTTGAAAATTAGTTTGCCATTGTAACTCAAAGCAGAATTGTTTATTGTACTAAGAATATTGGAATCAGGATTACAGTATCAAACAAATGAGAATTGAAAGAGATAAGAGTATTTCATATTGAATTTCAATAATAAGAGCAATATTCTGTAGCATATATTCACATGCATGCATGATTAGTATTCTTGCACCAAAACTAGGGGCCGTTTGGTCTGTTGTAATATTTATTAATATATTATTAACAATTTTATTTTATTTTATTTAAATAAATAATTTTTAAAAAATATTTTAAAAAATATTTTAATTATTAAATAAAATATTTCAAAATTATGAAAAAATAAAAATAGAAAACCAAAACTATTTTTGTGTTTTTCATAAATTTTGAAAACTTGTGGACACCAAAAACT
>JANTPM010000005.1:4160066-4175748 GCA_025434745.1 Erythroxylum divaricatum
AATATATTAATTATTATATAATTTTAAACCATATGAAACATAAATGAAAATATATTTAACCAAATCTTTTATATGGACTATAATATAAGTAAAACCAAAATCAAAAATAAATATTAAAATATATAAAAAAGCCAAATAATATTATATAGATCCCAAAATAAACGTGAAGATAAAATTTGTAGTATTGTAAAAATTATGATAAAATATAAGGATAAAAGGGACTAAAAATATGCTCATTAATTGATCTAAAAAATCTATATGAAAAAGTGCTTTTTTGAAAAGCTTCAAATTTAAGCTTCTTAAAAAGTTGCATTTTGACTGCCAAAAAAGCTCTATCTACTAAAAAAGTACTTTTTTATTTTACAGTCAGATACTCATTTTATAGCTGCAACTTCTAGCTTTGTGTCTTTTTCTCCCTTTTCATGGGTTATCTCTTTCTTTTCTTACATGGAAACAAAAGCATAGAATAGAAATAACAAACAGATATAGTCTTTACTTACAAAATTAGCAATACTGGAAAATTTAAGTTCAGCTGCTAAAGCCTTATTTATTTATTGCTCTAAATTAATACATGATCCTGTCATAATGGCCCATGGATAGTTGATAACACTATTCTCCCTAGACTGGAGTCTCCACTATCCATTATGAATAGCAATTGTTAAGATTTAGAAAAGGAGTTCTTCCTGCAACTAGACCAGTACTCAGCTACAAGCTTGGAGAAGTAGGAATTGGTTTCCACGAGGTTTGAAGGTTCATCATACTCCACCAATGTCCCTGCATTTCACCAATTTTATTAGTATCAGAATTCCCTTTGGTAGGTTCTATTAATCAGTCTGAAAAAATGAAGTGATCTATTTAACTTGGAAATCTATACATGTGATTCATACCCAGTGGCAGCATGCTGAAAAGGAGGAAAAGGAAATGGATGCATACCATAAGAAAGCACCATGACCATGTCACTGTCTATAACAGTTGGAACTCTATGAGCCACTGTTATAACAGTGCATTCTGAGAATTCTTGTCTGATGATTCTTTGTAAGATGGCATCAGTAGCAGAGTCTATTGAGGCAGTAGCTTCATCAAGTACTAGGATTCTGTTCCTTCTTAGTAGGACTCTTCCCAGGCAAAAGAGTTGGCGCTGCCCAGCACTCCAATTTTCGCCTTCATCACTGACTGTGAAGTTGATTGTGATCATAAATCATGTGTTTGTACTTCTAGACAACTTTTTTCAATGCTTTTGCAAGTAACAAGAAAACCCTTTGAAGCAGTGTGAGATACTAATACTGTGCTTTGTGCAGTTCTTTTTGGACAAACATGTAGGAGATGAGAACTTGCTTAGTGAGCTAACCTGATGAGTCAAGTAGATTAGGTAGGCTGCTGATAGTTGCTTTAAGCTGGCACTTCTCCAGAGCCTGTGAGTAGACATGTTACGCATAGAAAAGGTATATGCTTTAGAAAATTTCCAGTAAAAAATCTCAATTAATGATTGGAAATTCAAGTAGAATTAGTTGTCTTACCTCCCATATTTCATGGTCAGAGTAAAGGCCTAAAGGGTCTATGTTAGTACGTACACTTCCCTTGAAGAGTGTTGGCTCCTGAGGAATGATACTCAGCTTCATCCTAAGATCCTTCAGACCAATAGAGCATATGTCAAGTCCATCTATAAGAATTTTCCCACTTGCAGGATCAACTAATCGAAATAAGGCACTTATCAATGTAGTTTTTCCGCTTCCGGTCCTGCCCACAACTCCAACTCTACTCCCTTCCTTGAATGTGCAGCTGATTCCCTTCAGAACTAATGGTGCATTGGGACGGTATCGAATCTGAGAGCATGATATGTTCTCAACATAAAGAAGCAGATATTACATGGTTCCTTCATTTGAAAAGGTCTACTTGATTCTCACCTTCAATTCTTGAAGCTGTATCCTACCGTTTGGCGGCCATGATGAGGATGGTCTATTGTCCTCCACTATAGCTGGAGGTTCTTCTGATATGTGCATGAACTGCTTGATTCGTTCAATTGAGACAATGTAGTTTGATAAGTTGCAATACCAGCGAATCATGAACACCTGAGTGCCGGTTAGTGTTAGCGCGTAAGACAATGAGAGGCCTATCAGTCCTGCATACGCGAAAATAGATGCTGTTTCAACAGTTAAATCTTTAATGGTAGCTCAATAGCAGAAGAATAATGAGGTTTTTCTGTCAATTTAGTCCCACCTGCTTGTACATATCCCTTTGGAAGAAGTATAAGGAGTATTGCACCAGTAAACAAGGTTATGTTCATAAGTGTTTCTATTCTTATAACTAGCCACTCCACGCTTCCATTTGAATGGAAGAAAAGTGTAGCATCCGTGTCTACAAGCTTTAAGTAGTTCTGAAAGAACCTGTCAGCCATTCTGAAAGCTCTTATAGTGACAACACCAAGTGATGTCTCAGCTGCATAATTCATGACAGGTGCTTTGGTTGTTCCATTGATTCTTATCAGTTCTCTTGCAGAGGCTAAATAATATCGCTTTCAAGTTGAAGAATATAAACAAAATTTAGTTAGGCCTCACTACATTACAGAAATATAAAAAGAGGGGAGAAAAAAAAAAGAACAATTTGAGAACTTTCCATACCTGAACATAATATGATGCTACCATAGAAAGTATGGCTACAATAAGAACTTGCCATGTGACTGAGACCATAATTCCTATAATTGCTATGAGTTCTACTAATGGAGCCACCACAAAGATGAAGGAAAAGGGGATGTCAAAATCCAAAATACTCAGATCAGATGAAGCCTGCAAATTACAGTTTCATAAAATGTTAGATGTGACACAATGCCCGTGATATCCTGTCAGTGAAGAGCATGGCAGGATTATAAAGTTTACTTACGCGAGTCAGAATCCGTCCAACAGGAGTAGAGTCAAAGAAGAGCATAGGAGCTTTAAAGATTGAATTGGTGAAACCAGAGAAGAAGGCTTTAGAAGCAGTTAATCCCAGATAGGCTGTATATAGAGCCCTAAAAAATACAAAGACAGCACTAATTATCGAAATCAGTGTGTAGACACCAATCAAGACAGCACTGTTGATTTCAGGAATTTGGTTGGCGAATGCTAGCCAATAAGTTGCAGCAGCCTGGAAAATAACAAAACCACATTGTGATAATACTCCTAAGCATGCAAACAGCGTTCCCTTTGGGGCATTGAGATAGTCCAGGAATGGCTTCCACCCAATATCACCGATCTCCTTCTCTTCTTCTTCTGTTAGCTGTATTCCATGTGTGCCCTTTATAGATGCCTCCTCTTTGCCATTGTTTTTAGCAGGAAAAGACATGTTAGATTCCTCTGGTTGAACTAAGTCTACCTTTGGCAATTCTCCTTGGTCGTTATTGTCTGAAGGGTTTAATACTAGTATTGCATCTTTATGAGCATTGACAAGCCGTTCAAATGCAGTTCCAGCCATCAAAAGCTCTTCATATGTTCCTGATTGAGTTATTTGTCCACCTTCCATGACCTATGCAAAAGGGATAACAACTGATGTGAAAACGAAAAAAAGAAAAGGTAGTGCAACAGACAAATTTCAAAAGAATTCAATCAATCGAGGTGCTTTACTAGAATTTTATCAACTGTTGACAGGAACTCCACTTGGTGAGTGACAAGGATGACAGTCTTCCTCTCTAGAGCAGTCATAACACAGTCCTGCAGTTGCAGCATTTCAGATTGAATAATTCATGCCATTTGAAGAACAGGAGAAGTTACTTTGTCTTACATTGAACAGAATTGCAGCAGTATGTGCATCCACTGCACTAAAAGGATCATCAAGAAGATAAATATCAGAATCACTATAGACAGCTCGAGCAAGTTGAATTCTTTGTTTCTGTCCACCACTCATATTAAGCCCTCTCTGTCCTATTTCTGTGAGGTCGCCATGGGGGAAATTGTTGATGTCCTTGTCTAAAGCACAGGCTTTAATGGCCATCTCATACCTGGCTTTTTCCAATGGCTTTCCGTAGAGTATGTTATCACGAACTGTTCCACTTTGGATCCAAGAAATTTGAGAGACATAAGCAATAGATCCAAACACATTGACCTGAGACAAACATAAAACAACATGAATGACATGAAAAACAAATTTGCAGGACTAACAGGAGATTACTGTTTGTTCTGAACTCACTGCTCCAGAAACTTTGGGTATTTCTCCCAAGATGGCACACAAGAGTGACGATTTCCCAGCCCCAACTGGCCCACAAACTGCAATTTTCTTCCCACATTTGATATCCAAGTTCACATTTCTCAATGTTGCTATTGTTAGTTCAGGATCCCAGCTGAAGTTACCATTTTGAATCAAAACACTTCCATCAGGATTCTGTGGCTCAATTCTATCTAAATTTTCGGTCTTGAGTTCATCATCTAGCAAAAAGGCATTAATCCTATCAAGAGAGACCTTGACTTGGATCATGATGGAAAGAGCCTCAGGTATTAACCTGACCGGCTCTCCCATGCTCCTAAGTGTTGCAAGAACTGTGAAAATGGTGCCAGCATCCAGCGGGGCACTATTGAGCAGGGCACATCCCAAGAATGTCACAGAAGAAACTACTAGTGGGGATAACCAATACAAAATTGTTCCCAAAACTTTTTTAAACTGCATTTTGGCCAACCATTTGAACTCCTTTTCTCGGCAAGAATAAATCAAGCCTTTAAATTTCTCCTCCCATGACTGCAATTTTATGATTTTCATGCTGTTTAAGATCTCAGAAGTAGCTCTAAGTCTCTCATCTTGAGCAATCATCAACTCAGTCTGATATATCTGCAAAATTCTAGCAAATGGCACATTAAGAATTCCACAAATGAAAAGAGGGACTAATCCTATTATAGCACCAAGGCCAACAACCCCAAAAAGGACTCCAATGGATAGAAAGAGTTGCACTATAAGAGTCCATGTTAAGTGAAACCACCACGGAAACTCCCCGAGTCGATAGGCATCAACTGCAATGTAGTTCACAATCTCACCAGTTGAGTGCCTTTTTCTTCCCAGACTTGAAAGCTTAAGTTGTTTTTTGTAGATTGCAACCATCAATGCTGATCTCATTCTCATTCCTGACTGTCTTGCATAGAAGAACCAATGCCTTTGTGTCAGTGACTCAACTGTCTTTACCAGAATCAAAATTCCAACTATGAAAAGACCTTGATAGAGATTCTGATCAGCAGAATTTGAATAACTAACAAAAGCATAGAGCAGAAGAGGAAGAGCTACTACTGCAATTGTCCTAAGCATAGCAAGGAAACCAATTAATATATTCTCTTTCAAATAAACTTTTGCCACAGCCTTAATAACCCAGTTTCCTGTTTTATTAGAGCTCTTATCAGTAGAAAGTGTATCCCATGCATCAGCAAACTTCTGGTAAGCTATATCGGCTTCATCGTCACGAATTAAAGAAGGGACATCTTCAAGATTTAAAGGTTTTGAGTAGCCTTTTGCAAGCAAAGGATTAATCCAAGAAAATGTCAATTTGCTAATGAAACCAACCTGTCCTAGTTTGGACTGATTATGCTTCTGCTTTTCAGGTAATAGTGGCTCAGATAGACCGTTATCTGCAATTTGCGGAGAACCAACATGACAGCAGTTCTTGAAAGCACAAAACAAAAGCAAAAAGTTGACAGGCCATGACAGAATGTCAAGAACTTGGATTGTGCGTGCTCTTGCCAAAATTTGGATGTTTAGAGCTGTAACCAAGAAAGAGGAAGACACCCACCAAACTCTTGAGAAAATAATGATGCATTTGTACTTAGTAACAAGCAAGGACACTGAGAATGATAACCATATTAGTCCTCTGATGAGGTAAACGGGCCACTCCAGATGTTTGAGTTTATAGTTTTCGCCTATTAGATCCCATAATCCCATACCAATATGTGCAATGCTAATGAGAGCACAACAGATGGAAACAACTACTGGAATCCATTCCTTTCTGTTGCTACCACTTACTTCAAGTTTTTTGACAGAACCTACAAGCAAAAATAGATAAAAGATGCCCAGAAACAGCAGATTTATTGCATCTATGGCGGCTCTTTGCGTGCAAGGAGAATCCACAGTAACTTCTCCCCCACAAATCCATGAAAGTTCCCCTGCATAACGACACGGGAGGTCTTCCATGTTAGCTTCCACAAAACAATATATGAGCTTCCAAGTAGAAACCAAGAAAGCACGATACAAAAGGATTTAAATAAATTTGCAAGAATCGCTTGCACCAAAAGAGCAAGCTAGCAGTTTCAGTTCCTTAGGTCCAATATTAAGTCATCTGTTCATAGCATCAAACACTAAGCATTCGTTTCTTTTGACAAGCGAATCAAATCCAAATGAAGATGCCAAGAACAAGGAACTTCAGGAAAGAGTATGATCATACATGGCAATGAAAACCAAGAAAAGTAACTATATAACATATACCAACTATGGTCTCCAATAATGTCATTGGCGTAGGGAAACAAGTAACTCTGCAAACCGGAGCTCAAGAACACTTGATCAACAGATTTAACACTCTACCCTCCACATATATAAGCTGCTAGAAATGAAAGAACTGTCCATATGCTTTCTATGTGCTTTTGTCTGCATGTGCAGTCCACAAACATGTCAATGTCAGGAGTCCAATCATTATTCATTCCTGCCTGTAATTTTTACCTGAGGTAAAATTCTCAGGTTCCTGAAACCATGAAAGTAATTTACAAAATCTTTCCTGAATTCCTTTCATCTTCCAATTTCAGAGAGATGAATTAGCAGTCATCTAAACAAGCTTTAAAAAAACAATATGTCACATCAGAACTGATCAATACATTCATGGATTATTATAATATAAGTGAAGCAGAACGTTGTCTCCTAAGGATTAAGGTATAAACTATGGATGGCCAGCCATGGGATCTTCTTAAAGAATTATTAGTTGTTCCATAAACTAATCAAATTGATCAACTCTTGAATGTCTTCAATGCTTCAACTATTTTTTAAATGCAAAAGAACAAAGTTCTGTAATTATTCTTTGGCTTGATCCTTGTCATGATCACTGGTACCAAATTTATTATTATTTTAATCACAAATATGGAAAGGGCCAGCGCCTGAAACTTCAAATTGACCAAAAACTGAAAATGGTAAATCTTTTATGGTCCTACATGCTAGAGATTATGATCATTGTCTCCTAAAGTTTCTTACAAGGACAAGGAGAAATGTGCATGCGACGTAAATAGGGAGAAATACTTACAATCTTAAACGAAACTAGAAAATCAGATATTTGTTAATTAAAAAAAAAATCTTAAACTTTACTCAATTTTGTAATACTAATTTAAATTTTAAAAAATAATGTTAATATATTTTAACTTTAATCTTTTGCAAAAATAGCTCGACGTTAATTTTTCCATTAATGTTATTGACATAAAAAGATACGTTAGATTATTGTTTTTGCTATTTAGTTATAACAAGTAAGAATTTTATTATTTAATAAATTAAAAATATGAAAAATCTTAAAACAATTATATACTCATTTACTTCTTTACCTTTAAAAAAAAGAGTAATAATTGAAACTACACTAATTTCATCATCATTACAAAAGTTTTCCTTCTTTGTTTTTTAAACAAAAAAAAACTATATCTTATAATAACCTAAAAATTTATATAAAAGAAAATTCTAAATATATTAAAATTTTTATGTTTGACTTCACATTTCATTAATCTTTTATCTATTATTTACTTAAAATACCAAAATTTTAAAAAGTTTAAATTCTAATATAATGTTATTATAAAATCATAAATTTACAAAAAATTAACAAAAATTTTTAGGGTGAGTCTTAATCCATCGATAAAGTTGTTCATTTGTAAGATTAGCGATTCAAGTAACAAACAAAGTGTAGTTATAAAAATTCAAATGAAAGATTCTATGACTGTGAAGTAACACTAAAATTTGGAACATATTCACTTAAAATTCAAATGAAAGATTCGATGACTGTAAAGTAACACTAAAATTTGGAACATATTCACTTGTACTGAAAATTATTATGCCCCTATTCTCTTTTATATCAAACCTATTTATTTTTTCTCTTTCATTTAATAAATAAGTTGGATATTAAGAAAACAGGAGCTCATCATTTTTTCAGTACAATTAAATACCTTACTTCAAATTTTACGGGACATGATCTTTTGTACTATTTACCCTGTCCTAATTCTGTCCTATTTATATAAGGCTCATATAAATAAATAATTAAGACGAAATAAGACAAAGTTGAGACAGGAAAAATGACAATGAGGATATTTTTGGAAAATTTTACCTTAACTCATCGTAAGCAATATTAGAAAGCAATTGAGTATTCAGGACAATGGAATTACATGTCAGCTTTGCAAGCAGAGATGATTAGCAACACGACTTTTGCATTAGCCTCTTTGGTTCGGATTAGTCGTTTGATCAAAATCCATCAATCATTGGATCTCATCTAAATGGGTATCATATTATCTGCCCCATTTTTTATGGAAAATAACGCATGACATAAAATAATATTATTTTTAGATAAAAATAAAATTTTTTTTTATTCGAGGAAATTTTATAGGCGGATCAAACCGGCACACCTTTCTGAGGGCCTAATTGGCGCACCACCCCACAGGTGGACCAAGCGGGCGCACCTCATCGTTGAGGGCCCAACTAGTTCTCCATCCACAGGTAAAACCCGGCTGTCCCAGGCTCTTATAAGAAGGGTTAGCATGGAATCGAACCTGAGACCTAACCAAAATCAAGCTCCACTCTCAATCATCGAGCCACACCCCTTGAGGACAAAAAAAAAGTTGAAATAAGATAATTAAGATAACAAAACTAATCCAAATGTGATAAATTACATATTTTAAATAATAAATTTAATTTAATTAATATTTATAAATTTAATATATTTTTCACTCTCAAATTGTGTGAAAAAAGATGAAAGCATCATTTCTACATCACAAAGTCAAAGATAGTATCAAGAAAAATGACCAATACACTCAATTATGGTAATAATAGAACCAACCCTTTTTCTCTTTTCTTGGCGGCACCATGATATTAACAATGATATCGATCTTGTTTGATATGCAAAATTTAAAAATCTTTTATAATATGTAACCTTGTATTTATCTTTTTTAGCCTCACAACATCAAAACAATTTGGCTGTGGCCAATCCTTTGGGAGGATAAATCATACCTTTTTATTGGTTTATGACAATAAACTGATAAAAATATAATTTTGGTTTTTAATAGGGTGGTTTAATCAAGAAATTAAAGGTTTGAATTAGAAAAAATTGCAATTCTCTTCAAATTTAAATAACTAATTGAGAATATAAACGTGCTAATGTTTGTACATATTTAAAAGGTATCTTTACAATTTGTTTCTTGAAAATTTTAAGCCATTAAATAAAAAATATATAGAATTTAGATCGACTATCACCCTATCACTTTCATGGTTTCACCTCATATGTCAATTATTTCTAACTTATCAATGTAAATTTTTAAAAAATGGCTTAAAGAACATTCCTCAATGTTTTTATAGATAAAAATCCATTTTTAAAAAGGAAATAAAATATAAATGCTTCCTTTTTTACAACAACCTTCCTTATGAATTTACTTAATTTATTAGAAACGATTACACAATATTTAGAAGGATCTTACAAATCACAATAAGCTTTGCGATATGATCATTTGTATTAACAAGAGAAGCAACTAGTTGAATAAGATGTTTATTTAATGAAGAGCCATTATACTTGCGAATGAGAGAGATGCGCTAGACCTTCGAAATATATCAATAACATCAATGCTCTTGAAAATCATATTTGTTATCAAATAGTGCTTTAGAAAGTCAAAATTCTTCTTGAGAGAAATCATTAAAGCTCATATCGAGTAAATTACATTTTCATTTGTTGAGAACTTGTAAAGACTAGCTAAATACTACTAGTTTGAAAGGTTAGAGAACTTTCAAAAATATTTTAACTTTTAAATTTTTACATTATATTGTGTATGTATTCATTTTAGCAACAAGCTCCTACTTTAATAGTAGGCTTATTCTATTTTCAACTTGCAATAGTTTCCTTTCAATTTTAAAAGGAGTCTTCTGCTTTAAATTATTTTGACAAGATTTGTCGTTTAACAAACTTCTATCGGCTAACAGGCTCCTGTTGTTTAATTGGCTTCTATTGTTTGACATGTTCCTATTGTTTTAAACTTTAGCATGCCCCTATCTCTTATCTCTCGCGTTTGTTTACTTTATTAAGTTAAACTAATAGGAAAAGAAGTTTAAAGTTTAAACAATTTAACCAGCATTAGATCGTAATAAAATTAGCTAAAAATTGAATAAAATTATAGGATTTGAAACATGGTTAAAATAAATTATTCTTACCCATTGAAAATTTTGAAGTTTAATTGAAAAAAATTGTTAAATAAAAATTAATTAATCTATAGTTTATAAGAACTTATTAATTTATAAAAATTGACCGATTAATAAATTTTTATAAACCAAAATAAATAAATAAATTTATATTTAACAAAAAATTTTAATTAAACTTTAAAATTTTCAATAGTAAGGACATTTTTTTTCAATTCAATTTCATTTAATCTTTAGTCGATTTTAAGATAGACTAATGCAAGTTTAATCTTTTAAACATCTTATCTTATATTTTAACTTTTTGTCCAGTTTTTTTAATATTAATAAAGCTATTCACTGTTTCTTGAAGCTCGACTTTCTCTCGGACGAATCATATAGTTAAGAGAAACTATAAATTAAAATAGAAAAGCTTGCTTCGATCATGAGTAAATATTTCATAATAGTAGACTGTACATCTTTCTTCAACTGTCGAAAGTTATCGTTAACATGTGCTCGTTTCTATAAAAATATTCTTTTGGTTTTGTTTTATAGTCATTTTTATTAGAGAATACAAACATTGTAACATTTTCTAGACTCCTGCAAAGTAGATTACTTTGTCTTTAATGACATCACCCGCAAATTGTCCGGAGCAGGTGTCCTTTTTTTGCAGAACTCAAATCCTATGATTCTTCAACATCAGCGCTTGCTATGATAGGTCATGAGTCGTAATACTAAAATAATATCTTTAGTGTTGTCGGAAAGTTAGATCCAATGTATTTGTGTCAAGAGATGATTAGGCGGTGAATAGCGTCCTCTGGCGTCAATCTCTCGTCTCATCCGTAGAATGTACTGTTTTATGCTACAGAATTCTTTATACGACAGTTCAATATCATGAACGCCTTATCTTTTTAAGATGTCGTTTCGATGTTCACGTGTTGGTGACATGGGTCGAGACTAGGGCTGACATTTGGATCAGTGTTCACATGTTAGTGACATGAGCCGAGATTAGGAGAATAGAACATCTGTCCAAGTTAAAAACGACGCTGATTTTGCTTGTAAATTTAAAACCACGTACAAGCAAAATCGGCGTCGTTTCTAACTTGGACAGAGTTAAACTGGGTAAACTTAAATAGGTGATCTGTTCTCTAAAATTAGGAATGATATTTGAGCCCAGCTCGCCTGGGATTGAATAGATTGAATCTTATACTTAATTTTTTAAAAAAATTGAACATTAAATTAAGCTAAAATTCAGATTGGCTTGGATTGACCGAGACTCTAATTAAGCTCGAGCTTAAATTTTTTCAATTCCAACTCAATTTGACACCTGATAATTATAAGAAAAATAAAGTTACTGTATACAAAATGTTTTCATTTTTAACTTTTTTAAAAATAAAATATCAGACCAACTCGAACTCACCTTCTTCAAATAAAAAAGTTATGGATTGTAAATGCGCCAATCAGAATAGGAATTGCAAATATAGGAGTTGACCCAAGTCCACCAAAAAAAAGGGGTTGTTTTAAAAATTCAGGATTCAAGCCTAAGGATGGAATCATAATTTTTAATATAGGCAATAGAGTCTATTAATAAGAATTAGACTTAGGTTAATCATTGTCAAAGTGACAAGAATCAGTTATTTTGATAATTGTCTCTTATCACTTATAAATCCTCTAATATTTTCATGTTTATTTAATATCCGATACTTTAACAATCCCCATCAAGTGCAACTGAAATTGAACATTCAAACGGACAATCAAGAAATTAATAATTCGGACCAAACATGCTCTGATATTATATTAGAATTTTATAAGATTGAGTCCAAATAAACTGAGAACTTATAAGCCCAAATGAAATTTCATCATAAAACTATTTAATTATAAGAGGAGTAACTCATTAGGCTTATATGCATGCCCAAGATTATATATTCTTTTCATATGAGACAAACTCTTACTTATATCTCAACACGCTCCCCTCACATGTGTGTTAATTTAAAGCTTAACATATGACACAATTTATCGTGTTAAAGTGATCACGACTAATTTAAGAGCAATTTATTCTAATACTATATTAAGTTTTTTAACATGAGTAGAGTGTAGGGTATATTAATAAAAATTGTGTTTAAATCAATTATTATCAAAACGACTGTAACTAATCATTTGATACTTGAAATTCTTTAATATTTTTATGTCGTAATTCCCTACAATCCCCGATTCAAAACCTCGCAGACGATTAAGGCCCATGACAGAGGCACTAAGCAACATGAAGGTCATTATTGGCATCCAGGTTTCCTCAAACATGAGCACACTGATTTGGAATCTTCCTCTTACTGTTTAGTTATGCTTCTGCAGCAATTGACTTGCTTAACTTGTACTTTCTACAGATTGGTCCAAGAAACTTTGAGAGATGTTCTTGGATAGCTTTGCAACAATGGACATAAGTCCGAATTCGAGCCCAACCCAGTTAAATTAGGCTTGGTACGTTAATTTCAGGTAGACTTTTCTGCCATGATGCTTTGAATTGCCATGGCAGCTAACTTATTTACACTGACATTGGATTGTTACTTATTTACATTTATGGTCATAAATCTGAGAGGTACGATTAGTAAATGGAGCCAGAGTCCTCATCTTCTAAGCTTGTGAAGACTTTTCTGCCATGATGATTTCAATTGCTATGGCAGCTAACTTATGTACACTGACATTGAATTGTTACCTACCTACATTTATGGTCATAAATCTGAGGGGTACAATCAGTACGTGGAGCCAGAGTCCTCATCTTCTAATGTAGGGATAGTTGCTCATCGTCATATTTACCGAAAGAGCAATACTTGTATTGACTGGCTCGTCACTCGGGCTATTCTTTCTGATGTAGGGGTTACTTTTTTTACTACTATACCTCTCAGGTGCCAACGCATCCTCTTCGAGGATAGTTCGAGGAGCCGCGCTCCAAACTAGTTTTGTTATCCGTAGCATTTTGTGTTTCCCTTTAATAAAAAAAAAGAATTTGGTGCATTAATCTCAGATAATCAATGCACTATGCTATCCCCATTTCAAAGAAAGATAAAATCATTGCTTTGAAACCCGGATCGGACCGGCCGGTCTGACCGGTGACTGGTCGGTGATCCGCTCTGGTTTATGTCCCTAAATCGGTCTTCAATTGACCCGGTGTGAACCGGTCAAAACCGGTCAACCGGTTGGACCTGTTCGACAATTTTTTTTATTTTTTTATTTTTTTATTTTTATTTTTTAATATTATATATAATTAAATATAATTATTGCATAATTATTACGTCACACCGGTTTGACCGATGGTTGAACCGGTTGAATCGGTCAAACCGGTAATCAATAAAGCTACCGATTCGATGACCGATCCGAGTTTCAGAACATTAGATAAAATCACTGCATTATTTGCTTTCACCAGGAAATCCATTCTGTAGCTAGCTTGTAATAAGCCCTAACCACACAAAATTCCAAGTTTTAACAGCACAGCAAGTCAGTAACGCCTTGAGGATTTCATGTGGATCTACAAAGATACAAGCAAAATGGTTCATGTACATTAGACTATTTTCATTTCCAACTTGGTCTAAATCCAACTTGAAACTATATAGTAAGGTACATACAAAGTGATATTTAGGGTTAGATACTTTATAATAATCTCTCTATTAGTTGGAGACATACCAATAAAACTGTTATCGATATTATTGTTATTATCTAAAATATAAATTTAGTCGAATCAAACTAGATAGTAATGATGAGAACATCTTGCATACAAAAAATGACAGAAGAATGCTACTATAATTAAGACAGACCTGAGACCTGCATGATTGTCATGAACAGAGTGGTTCTAGGCATTGTACAGGCATAGATCAAATAAGCATGCTTTTGTGCAAGAGTTTGTTTGTAACATTAAAGGGTGATTCATGGAGTCAAAAGTCCTTGTTAAGGCACCCAGATGTTAGGAAAGGTCCCATCATTTATTATTTTTGCTTACAATGTAGCCAACATCTCTGAAAGAAAGTCCTCTCGACCAAGACTTTCATGGCTGAAACCAAGAGACAGGTAGCCATTTCTGAATTGGACCACCATCATATCCTCCATTATTGTCTCATGTGCTTCAACATTTCAGGTTGGCAATTTGTAGTATTAGGTCCAGGTGATCGATCAAACGTTCTTAAATTCGATGTTTTTACATTCTACTTAAATTGATTTCAAAATTTTAAATCGATATAAGTTAATTTTTTAGAATTTAAATTTGATATAAATTTTGATCAATTCAAATCTTTTTAATCTTTTTCATCTAACTCAAGTTAGAATGATTTAAAAGTTTTACTGATATAAGCTTAACTAAATGGAGGTTTAATTAATATTTCTTTAATTCGTAAATTCATTTTCTTCAAATACCTAATTTTTATTTAAAAAATTAAAATGTAATATAAATATAAAAGTATATATTTGTAAGTTTATCTATATTTTCTTAATAAGCTAGTTTATAAGCGGCTTAAAAATTCATGACGTGAGCCTAGTCCACGTTATACGTGATACGAACTTTGCGCTGAGCGTTGGAGCGCTCACAAATTTAAGATACTAAAATAATTTGTGTAAAAATATAAAGAAAAAATTGTATATATTATAATTTTTCTCAAATTTCTGCAAAACGAAAATCTTATTTATAAGATTAATTAGTCTTTTTTAAAATAAAATTTTAATTAATGATAAAATATAAAATAATAATAATAACTTTGCCCAAAGTACAAAATTGGACAATTAATTATTTAATTAATGTCCCGTAATTTGGGAACAAGTAAAAGGAAAAGAAAAGAGGTTCCATGTTAATGCAATCACTTGTACTGATTGGACACTATCGAGTATTGTCACATTTTTTTTTATAGTTTATAAATTCTAAACATACCAGATTTAGTGCCAAATTAAATTATATTACAAGGTATCATTTTAGGTAATTTTTAAAATAATTTTTAAAAATTTTAAAATTATAAAATAGTTCATTGTCATATTATATAATTATATTGTATATTTTTAATCCTATCTTAAAAATTATAATAATAATCACAAATTTAATTTAATTTATAAAATTAATTTAACAATTATGAATAAATATGATTAAATTAAAATATACATTTAAAATATATGAATTTCAAATAAAATTTTTATTTAATAACTAAAAATATATAATAAAGATTAGTTTATAAATAATAATTTTTAAATTATTTATTTTAAAAATAAAATAATTTTATAAATAATTTATTAATAAATATGACATAAAATATTAAAATAAATTTAAATAAAAATAATTTATTTTTAAGTTTTATTTAATTTATAATTATTATTAGTAATA
>JANTPM010000005.1:4255207-4265358 GCA_025434745.1 Erythroxylum divaricatum
GTTTTGTCGAAGTTTCCATCTTTTATTTGTTTCTCAGTTTCTTCTTCTGTTTGGAGCTTCTCTCCAAATGGGCACATGCAAGTTGTGCCTTTTGAGTCTCTCTGTTTCTCTCCTTTTTCCTTTTGTATGTATACAGACGCGTTTACGTAAAGTCTCTGTTTTTTGGTTGACGGTTTTGGTTGGGATATGGCAGATGTGGCGAGATCTTATTGAGAAGGCAAAAGAAGGAGGAGTTGATGTGATTCAGACTTATGTCTTTTGGAATGGGCATGAACCTTCGCCTGGAAAAGTAATATGACCAAAAATGCCTTTTCTCTTTGATAATTCTATTTGTAATTTCACTTGAACAAGCAATCTGTTTAGTTCTTATTTTTATTGGGACTTTTTATTTGTAACAGTATTACTTCGACGGAAACTATGATCTTGTCAAGTTCATCAAGCTGGTGCAGCAAGCAGGTCTCTATGTTCATCTCAGGGTTGGACCTTATGCCTGTGCTGAGTGGAACTTTGGGTAATTAACCATCGTTCTCAGTTCAAAGTGCATGCTTATAATATAAGCAGAAGAAAAACCTCATTTAGCTTATTGATGTGTAATGGAAATTCCTACTTAAATGTTCAGGGGTTTCCCAGTTTGGCTCAAGTACGTTCATGGGATCAGTTTCAGAACTGATAATGGCCCTTTCAAGGTGAGAGCTTTTTGTGGTTTCTCATCTTTACTTTTGGATACTTTTACTTTCTTACTTCTATTGTTGATTTGACACATCCATCCTTCCGTCTTTATTTTGCCATGCAGGCTTATATGCAAAGATTTACAACAAAGATTGTCAATATGATGAAAGCAGAAAGGTTATATGAGTCTCAGGGTGGTCCAATAATTTTATCCCAGGTAGCACATTTCTCATCATCTTATTGCTTGGGTCTTACTTCAATAGTAACCAGATTGTGTATTTCTAATCAGATGTCAAGCATATCTATTCCCTGATGCTACCATCCGTTTTATGGAACTTGGCATATACTAAAGGAAGTGCCTTTTCTTTCTTTTCTTTTCATATCAATTCCCATGGCAGATTGAGAACGAGTATGGACCCATGGAATATGAACTTGGTGCACCTGGTAAAGCTTATGCTAAGTGGGCAGCAAGCATGGCTGTAGGACTTGGTACTGGTGTCCCATGGGTCATGTGCAAGCAAGATGATGCTCCAGATCCTGTTGTAAGTTGTCGATTGTTATTTTAACTTGGAATTTCCATATTGATTTGGTGATGGTCCTCATGTTATGTAGCTTACTTCCTTAGTGGTGTTGCTAGTCAATGGTATCTTGTCTTCTCTATTGGTCATGGAAGAAATGAATAATTATTCCTCACTGCACATGGCTCTGCTTCCATAGTTTCTCAGACCTAACTCTTTTGAGGGTTTTTTATTAGATAAAATGATGACCATCCCTCTTTATTATATTCATTGTTCCTTCCTTACTTGGCATGTAGGGAGTGATAGATAAAATGCCTCATAACTCAATCCAAATAAACGGAGTTTGGTGTCTTCTTGTGAAAAAACATGATCTTATGTTGTTGTAATATCAGTTGATCATCTCTTTCTAATCTTTCTGCTGTCTCGACAGATTAATGCCTGCAATGGTTTCTACTGTGACTACTTCTCACCAAACAAGCCTTACAAGCCCAAGATGTGGACCGAGGCCTGGACTGCATGGTGAGGATTGATTTCGTGCTACATGCCTCTGTCTTCCTTTGTTAATATAGAGCCCCTATGTAGGAACTGGAATTGATGAAGAAACAAAATTTGTGCTAAATATGCTCACTCCTGTTTTCTCTGTTTTTCCTTAAGGTTTACTGAATTTGGTGGTCCGGTCCCTTACCGACCAGCTGAAGATTTGGCATTTGCAGTTGCAAGGTTCATACAGAAAGGAGGAGCATTTGTTAATTACTACATGGTTAGCTTATTGCTTAAGTACTTGCATAGTTTGTAGGTTTATAGATTGATGCTGTAATTAAGCCAAGCTTTTTGGATTTCTTGTTCCAGTATCACGGTGGAACAAACTTTGGTCGAACTGCTGGTGGTCCTTTCATAGCTACAAGCTATGATTATGACGCTCCTATTGATGAATATGGTATGTACATATTACCTTCTGTTAAATCATAGTCTGGTCTATATTGTCTGAAAAGGACACTTCAAAGCTTTCTGTATTTTCTGGCATTGTTGTATGAATGGGCAGCTTAAATAGTCTATTGCTACCCTGACCACAGTTGACACCTGTGGATGAACCTTACTGTCTTCTCATAAAGCTAAGCATCAATGTAGTAGTAACAGTAAGGTGCTTAACCAATGGTCTCATCCTTTATTATTGCATCTTTACACTTGTAAGTTGAGTAACTTTCTAGAAGGTTCAGGGGCTCATCATTTAAAGCTCAACTAGGGTGCCTGAGATGTTATACCCAAGAGCTGATTGACATCAACTTCATTCTGAAAAAGCTTAGGTTGCAGAGGTCCCTCCTTGTCTTTTTTTCCTTCTCTTTCTTGATTTTGGTGGCTGAAAGTCTGAAGCAGTTATAACTTCCTATCTGAAACATTTGGACACATGTTATAACTTCCTAACTGAAACATTTGGACACATGCACATCCCATTATTTGGTGGGTCCATCCTTCATTTGTAAAATAAATTGTCGTCAGTAATGTGTCTAGAGAGACACATCTTTATCTCTGTAATTAATTCTTGTTAGGGAGTTTCCCGCTGTCATTATGAAATAAGCTCTCTTCTTATCAACTGGTTTACAGTGATCGCCACCTTAACGTTACTCTTGCATCTAGCTCAGTGGTCATGATTTTTTTGATACCTGCTGCTTAATTCTGAAGTATAGACCCTATTTCTTGTATTCAGGACTTCTAAGGCAGCCTAAATGGGGCCATTTGAAAGATCTGCATAAAGCAATTAAACTTTCTGAACCAGCTTTAGTCTCTGGAGATCCAACTGTGACAAAATTGGGAAATTATGCAGAGGTCTGTCTTACTTCTGTTCTTTCTGAATTGATCATAACTTAAAATTGAGATTAACCTTCTGCCCTTTTTCATCAATATGGTATAGGCTCATGTGTTCAAATCAAAATCTGGAGCTTGTGCTGCATTCCTTGCAAATTATAACCAGAAAACATATACAAAAGTAGCTTTTGGGAACATGCATTACAACCTTCCTCCATGGTCTATAAGTATTCTCCCAGATTGCAAGAACACTGTGTACAACACTGCAAGGGTGAGGATTTCCAGTTTCAACTTTCTATTAGTTTCCTTTACCTTGCAAATGACTTTTTAAGAAGAATTGACGAGCTTTTAATTTGATTATATTGATATGTATGTTTTAACTCCTTGACAGGTGGGTGCCCAAGTTGCAAATATGAAGATGACCCCTGTTCCTACGCATGGAGGACTCTCATGGCAGGCATATACTGAAGATCCTGGCTCAGATGGTGCTAAGACATTTACAATGACCGGGTTGTTGGAGCAGTTAAATACAACTAGAGATGCTTCAGATTATTTGTGGTACATGACTGAGTGAGTATCATACAACATTGCATTTTCTTCTATGTTTTGATCATTAATCTTTTACACCTTTTGATACTTTTTATCTTTTCTTGCATTTTCAATTTTCCCTCGGCAGTGTAAATATTGGCTCAAATGAAGGATTTCTGAAGAATGGGAAGGATCCTGTTCTTACTGTTTTATCAGCTGGCCACGCTTTGCATGTTTTTATCAATGGTCAACTATCAGGTAAATAGAGTTTTATTTAATGTTGCCTTTTGCAAGTAAAAGGGTGAAAGAAATGAAAGAAGAGAAGAAAGCTGAGAAATCATTTATTGTTAACTTGAATTATTCTAATGTTATCTGTATGATAAAGTTCTCTATTAACAACTGGCATGTCATAGTCTCTTCCTGAAAGTAGTCGATATTTGTTTCTGTATGAATTGAATGCAGTATATTGCTTGGAGTTGCTCTATGACTGTGTTGAGTCATATCCAGAAAAATTGTATTTAACTTTTTCATATATCTTCTGAAACTGAACAGGAACTGCTTATGGAAGTTTAGAGTTCCCCAAGTTGACCTTTAGTCAAGGTGTGAAGATGAGAGCAGGGGTTAATAGAATTTCTCTTTTAAGTGTTGCTGTTGGTCTCCCGGTTTGTTTCTCTCCCCTCTCTTGTTCTTTCTTGATGTCATAATTAACATGGAGAGTCTACAGTGGTTTGACTTGTGCATTTCTGTGTGGTTTTTGTGTTAATACAGAATGTTGGTCCACATTTTGAGACGTGGAATACTGGTGTTCTTGGGCCAGTGTCATTGAATGGTCTCAACGAGGGAAGAAGGGACTTGTCTTGGCAGAAATGGACTTACAAGGTTCCTAATCAAACATTCACCTCCTTTTTTTGTTTCATCAGCTTTCTAAACTTAGTTTTTGCTTTTGATGGCAATCAGATTGGTCTTAAAGGAGAAGCATTAAGCCTTCATTCACTCAGTGGGAGTTCCTCGGTTGAGTGGGCGCAGGGGTCTTTAGTTTCACGAAGACAGCCACTGATGTGGTACAAAGTGAGTATCTGTGACCCCAGTTGACTATATATTGATATTTGGACTTTAGAAACAATGAAATGGATGATCTTCTGAGTGTTGCATTAGGATTAACTGTCCTTGTTTATCCCTTTATGGACCGATGTTGAGTTTTCTTTTTTAACCTTTTAAGTATGAAAGTTCTTTCCTTGTTTTAAATAGAAAAGTGGCCGTTGGCTCTCTGAACATGTTTATGTTTAGCCGAACAGATTCACAAAATAGAAGTGTCATTCTAAGATATGTTTTCATCATCGAGTATGGTGTTGTTCGCCTTTTTTTTAATCAGTAACACATTGAGAGATAACTAGTTCTGGACTAACACTTTTCTGCCATTTTTCACAGACCACGTTCAGTGCTCCAGCGGGAAATTCCCCAGTGGCTTTAGACATGGCCAGTATGGGTAAAGGACAGGTGTGGATAAATGGACAAAGTGTTGGTCGTTATTGGCCTGCAAATAAAGCCTCTGGCAGTTGCGGTGAATGCAACTACGCTGGAACATTTAGTGAGAAGAAATGCTTGAGGAATTGTGGTGAAGCTTCCCAAAGATGGTAATGAAAGAATAACCAAGTCTTCTAGTTCCCTTTAAGCATGTGTATGATCTGACAAATAAAATCTTCCAACTTTTCAGGTATCACGTCCCTCGTTCATGGCTAAAGCCAACAGGAAACTTGTTAGTTGTGTTTGAAGAATGGGGCGGAGATCCTAATGGGATTTCCTTGGTAAGGAGAAAAGTAGACAGTGTATGTGCTGATATTTACGAGTGGCAGCCAACTCTGATGAATTATCAGATGCAAGCCTCTGGTAAGGTGAATAAACCATTGAGGCCAAAAGTTCATTTGACCTGTGGCCCTGGGCAGAAGATTTCTTCCATTAAGTTTGCCAGCTTCGGTACACCAGAAGGGACTTGTGGAAACTACCGACAAGGAAGCTGTCATGCCTTCCACTCCTATGATGCATTTAACAATGTATGCCACAATATTCCATTTACCTTACATGTGCAGACTTCGTAGTCTTATATCTGATTCAATGTTTATATTATTAGTTTCCCTTTCGCTTCTGATCAGACACTAACGTGACGTTTCTTTTTGCAGCTTTGCGTTGGGCAGAACTCCTGCTCAGTTACTGTGGCACCTGCAATGTTTGGAGGAGATCCATGCCCAAATATCATGAAAAAACTAGCTGTGGAAGCTATTTGCAGCTGATAACCAACAAGGCAGGAAGTGAATGAAATAACGAAGGTTTGAGTTTGAGTTTGGGTCACCACATCTATTCCAATATAGCATATTCCCTATATTACTTCTTTATGATAAATATAAGCCTCACATCATCAACATTATGGTCCAAGCGATTTGGTTAGCCTTTTTCCAGGGTGAAGTTGTACAAATATACAACACACTATCTGGTCAAAAGCTGAAGAAGATTGTTGCAGATAAGCCTCTAATGTATATAAGCTGGCCTGTATTCAATGAGATTGCTCTCCTGTGCTCCACGCAAGTGACATTGGAGAGAGGTTTGGTACAAGCACATTGTGATGAATCTGTTCAGAGTCCATGTGCAAACTTCTTTTAGTTTTAGAGTAAGGAAAGCCTTTGGTTTCCTTTCCTGCAATGTTATTCTTTATTCTAAGTACCTTCCTGGAAAGCAATTGTTCATTGCTTTGTTCTTGTAAGACAGTAAAGCATATTGTAATGTTGAGGCAATTGAGTAATGTTCAATTCTAATGCTTCAAGTTTGAAGAACATTGTTTCCTCATGCCTTGGCATTTTATGTTACTAGGATGATCTAAGGACGGCCAAATCGGTTCAGAAAGATCCGATTTGGAATCAACGAGTCAAGTTTGAGTTTACAGGCTTGAACTTAGGAGTCTATCTGATCCATTGTCATCTCTAAGATGATCGAAGTAAGTTCTAAGTTGGTTCTTGCCACTTAGTGGTTTAAGACAAATTGGTTTAGAATTTGAAGGAATGGTCACTTGTTCTTTAGATTGTTTCAAAATGAGATAATGACCAAATAACTATTATTATAGGGTGAAAAGTCTCAACAAATTGATATCAAGAATTTGAATAGAATAGAAGTTGAAGAAACGATAATTTCAGTTGAAAAATGCAAAGCATTTAATAAGCCTAATGCCAACGACTACTTAAAAGTATAATGTATACAAAACTTTAACTATTTAACAATATTTTAAAAATCGGACATGTAGAAATTTTAAAAGATTCAACCAAAATTAAACGGTCATAAAATTAGTTAAAAATTGAATAATTTAAAATATAATTAAAAGATATTTTTCTTACTTATTAAAGATTTTGAAGCTTAATTAAAAAAAGAAGTTTTTATTTTAGTTATAAAAATCAATTAGTTTACAAAAATTGATCAATTAATTAATAAACTAATCATTCATTTTTTAATAATAAAGATTATTAAAATAAATAAAATGAAAATTTTAAAAACTGAAATAAAAAGTTAATCAATTCAAAATTTTCAAAATTTTCATACTTGAATCGATAGAACCGATTCATTTTATTAATCATTAATATTATTTTTAACGAAGGCATCAAGTTAGGTTGAGTTTGATTAAACCTATTTTAATTAAATTTTATTTTACTTCAGAGATTTCATATCAATTTAAAACAAATTTTTATTTAAAATTTTTCCCAACTCGAATTTGAGTTTGAACCGATCAAATAGAATTTAATTTATTAATTTTAAGTTAAAATAATATTAACATTTTGTCACAATATAGTTATTTTCTTTATTGAAAATTTAAATCAATTTCAATTGAGAATAATATATGATATTTTTAAATGTTTTATTTAGCTCTTTAATAACCTTAAAAACCTCCAAACATTATAAGGGTTGACTATCAAGTGATAGTTTTATAGTTTGAGTATCTAATCCAATCTAATAAAAGACTAATGGACACTAACTTGATGAAATTGTGTTTAAGTAAACTAACTATATATGTTATTCTTATTTAAGTAAGAACTATTAAATCTGACTTTATCTTTGACTAATTGTTTGACTGGCACCACTTCTTAAATTTGTTGTTTAAATTTTGCATTTTTAAATAAAACGATATTATCTTTAATTTTTATATATTTAATATTTAAATCTGATCAAACTTGAACTTAAGCCTAAAACTTCTCCAAATCTAAACATAAAATTTTAGACTGAACTTGACTTTATTATTGTCAAACTAATTGGTAGAGAGAGCAGATCTGTTGTTCCCGAATTGCTGTGCCCCATTATGACTTTAAGATCCTAACTATCTAATTTATTCTAATAAATGGCTAGAATTTATTTAGGTACATCTAGCATGAATATTCAGAACATCAATTCTGTTCCCTATTGGCAGAACCTTATCATGAAATTGTTCTTAGGGTTTAGCTTTTTTGATATATGTACATATAAAAACACATATGGATAGACCACAAATGGCAAAAAAATCCAAGCAATCACTTAAAACTTATCAAAAACTCACCAGGACAAGATACACACGATCTAATCCTCAATCCTCACCCGTTGGTGATTCTGTTTCATCAAAAGCCTCTACCATTCAAAGATCAGCATAATCAACGGTTAAGATCCATCTGTGATCATGGTAAATTCCATGAAAGTGTGACTCAATCCTCAAAGCCACTCTAAAAGATGATCAAAAACAGAACGTTCAAAGCAGCAGTGTGTTCCAGTCATTGTCACTTCCAACTCTAAACCGCCGACACAGTAGCGTTTCATCTATACATATACGAATATATGTGCGTCTATACACTCAGTCTCGTTCTCTTTCTGATGTAGACACTTCCGTGTGAGGTTTGTCTCTACATGACGCGTTTCGATGGCGGCCATTATAGCTTCAGCTTGTTCACACTTCTCAAATCTCACCTCAAAAGTTTCGATCTTTTCGCACTATTCGTTAAACCAAAGAGAGCCCATGTTCACTAATCTTTTGTTCTTCTTCTTCTTCTCTGCTTTCTCCATCTCTTTCACTCTTTCATTTGTTTTTCTATACAAATTACTTGGCCGAAGCAAGCAACAAGAACAGGCTCAGACCGACCCATCCGCTATAAGTCGCTCTTTGTCGAAGATAATCGATGGAGCACGTAAAGCTCGTGAAAATGGCCCGACCCACGGGACTCGTTCGCTTCTTCTCGACATTGTGCCGTCTGATTCTTCGAGATGGAGCGTTTTGTTCGAGAAAACCGCGCCGGGTCACGGCGAGGAGACTGATGGGCCTGTTGAGGATTCGCTGAGAGGGAAGAAGAAGAAGAAGAGAGCTAAGAAGAAGAGGTTAGATTTGAAGAATTATGAAGATGATGGTGAAGATAAGGTCTTGAAGCAAGACATTTGTCCGGGTTTAGATTCAGGACATGGTCGGGTCAAGCCGGAGTTGGTATGTCTGTACCCATTTACTTCGACGAGTAGTGCTATACAGAGAAGGATAAAGCATCAGTATGATCAACTTGTGAAGTGCAACGAAAGCAAGGAATTGACACTTGCTCAGGTTTCCTCTTCTATAATTTTTCTCTTTTCACTTGAAACCATTTCTTGTGTCCTTGAGCATGGTATATACAACTAAAGTGCATCTTTAGACCTCAATTTGAGGCATCAGTAGATTACTAATGAAACTAGATAAGAAGATGTCATCACTTTCCTACCATTCTGTTTGATGAAATGTTGAAATGGTGATCAAACTTTTAGGCTTTCATAAGATAGCTGCATGCTAATGGCTTCATAGACTAGAATTTGTCTTTTTGGTTTAGTGGGAGTTATAAAAAGGGGCGTAAATACTGAAGAAGATTGAAGCTAATGTTCTTGTTGGCAATTTGGATGGTAGATGCATTTGTGCAGATTGATTGTTCGATTTAGTTTATTGGTCTCTTGGGGACGAAGTTGTTGTTCTGTTGGTTTACTTGTCTTGGTAACATGATGAGCTCAACCACATTTTTTGTGCGTTGAGTGGTAAGACTCTTATTTCAATTTCCTCTAGAATCAGAGCTGTAATTGCACAAAGTTGTAAAGAACCCAAATGCAAAAATGGTGTGATAACACGCTATAAGGACAATGATGCGGAGCAGTTATCTTTGATCAAAAAGGAAATCTAAGGGGAACTTGAATTTTTTGTTGTGATATCGCGGAAAATGAGACAATTAAATTTCACTATAATGGACTCAAAACATATTTTTGTTGTAGCATTGGAATGAAATAAAGTAGATGTAATGAATGAAATTCAAATTAACTAGTAGATTATATTTAGTCCCTTTTGTTCTAACTGCTTATAATTAACTACTTAAATGTCCTTATCAATGTATATGTTTGGGACACTAAGAAAGGCCAAACGGCTATTTCATATAGCATCTTCCTGATATGTGTAAATGCAGTAGAATCTATGTATTTGATCTTCATTGGTTTCTGTATAGCCTCTATGCTTGAGTGCTAAGTTAATATTGTCCTTAAGATGGCAATTTAGTTTCACCATTTGTAGTGGTCCATCTTCTTTACAGAGGGAAATATGATGGAAGGAGCATTTAGCTTGAAAGAGTTTTGTAC
>JANTPM010000005.1:4303918-4316913 GCA_025434745.1 Erythroxylum divaricatum
GCGCATTAATTGATCTGAAAAAAGTACTTTTTTTAGAAACTCCGAATTTAAGCTTCTTAAAAAATTATATTTTAGCAGACAAAAAAATTATATCTACTAAAAAATTTTCTTTTATTTTACAGTTAACACTCATTATTCTTTTAAAAAAATTTTACATTAAAAAAGTACTTATTAACTCTCTAAAATCTCGTCGAAATAGAGATTAATCGTACTTAAATGTCATGCCAAATATAGGCACAGTAAATGTCTTTTCTCAGCAAAAGAAAATTGGATTGGGAATTGAGGATTCACAGGGGAGGAGAGAGAGAGAGAGAAGAAGTTGAATTCTCCTTGAGAGTGTTTTTCTCTTTACTTTTCATTTTTCTTTTGGTTTTTTAAAAGAAATGGTGGGACAGTCAACCCCACTTTAATAATAAGAACCAACCAAAGGAGCAGAACAGAGTCAGAAAATTCCTCTTTTTCTTGAGATCTCTCTGTTTTTCCTCTGCTTTCTCTATCAATCGATCTTCACTACCAAACGTCTCTCGGGTCAATTTCAGTTCTCAATCTTGTCCAGTATCGGTTCATTCCAAATGGGTAATCTCTTCTTTTTCATTTCCCGCGATCCATCTCTCTTGTGAATCCCTTTATAAATTTTCATTCTTTTCGTAATCCGTGCTGTTTAGCCATAGCCATGGACGTGATTGAAGTTTCGTGTTGGTAGTTTTTCTGACGTGCGCTTGTGGGTAGAATTTAAAATCTGTTCTTTCGGTTTCTTTTCGTCGTTAAATGTGTTGAATATGACAGGTATGATGTAATTATTTGGTATAACATGGAATGTACCGATTGCATAGCATTAGAAGAACCAAAGAATGTCGTTGTTGTTATGGATTTGGCTCAATTTGATTATCTTTTTTTGTTCCAGTTTGTTATTATGTATTTGGGTTCTTGAATTTACTCGTTGATCGGAATTTTATCCCCGTTTTGGATGCTACGAGAACATGAGAAAGTTGATAAAAGTTTGAGGCCGTGAAGGTTTGATTAATGGGATAAAAGGCTAGCTTATTGGTTATCCAAATAAAGACACGTTGAGGGTGGTAAATTTGGGGTTAAGTTCAAGTGTTCGAGTGTCTGAATTGGTTCAGTCTTGATGTCGGAATAAAATCTGGACATTTATTTAATTTCCTACGCTGGAGTTGTATGGATAACGTGATTGCCAGCGATCTTGATTCAGCAATGCTTGTAAATCTTGTGGATTATTATTATTATTTACTTTCTCTTTTTCCTGGTATTATACCTGGAGATTGTAGCTACACTCATACAGTGTGGCTGTTTGGGTGGATCGAGCATATTCTGGTTCTTTTTTCTCCTTCAAAATATGAATTGATGTTTTCATAGTTTTAGTATTTATGGAGCTTGTTATTGTTGTATCTTGTTAATGGTTTTGATGTTATGTATGGATAGCATTCGTTTTACGTAAAGTATATGAACTTTCAGAAATCATAGAACTTATGGATTGATATATGAATCTATTGGATTCCAGCAAAAGATGAATCTTGTTCCACGCAACTGATTGATGGCGATGGCATATTTAATGTTTCTGGAATTGATCAGTTTATCAAGGATGTGAAGTTAGGGGAATGCGGTTTGTCATATGCCGTGGTCTCCATCATGGGCCCACAAAGTAGTGGTATGTCTTTCTTCTTCCATATTAGCTCGTTCCTTCTCCAAATTTATGCTTCTCTGGTGATGTTTTTCTTAAACATGTGTGTTCTACTATCTACAATCTTTATTACTACGTTCAGTCATTGTTAAACAAACTAATGGCAGGCTTGGGTTTGAAACTTACTGTTGTATTTTTTTTAAAAACTTATGTCAGCTGGAAGAAAGGTTTTATTGATAGGCCAAAGTCTGAGATTTATTTACAATATGATGTTTCTCTACTGATTTTGCAGAGAAGTTTTAATTCATATCTCATCACTTCCTTGAATTTTGTTGACAATTGCTTTTTATGGTTATGTTCTTCATTACCTTGAGAGCTTAACATTGTTTTGTATGGACTGTGCAGGGAAGAGCACCTTATTGAATAATTTGTTTCATACCAACTTCATGGAGATGGATGCTTTTAAAGGAAGGCATGTTCATCTGTTACTCTTTCTCTATAACGAACTAACTTTTATATTCAATTGTGTATATGCACAGATACGTATGTATCTTACATGGACATATATGTAAACGCGTGTGCATCTACATATGTATATATTCCATGCAAATACATGCTCATGTATTTGTACATGTTTTTCCTTTTGTTAGGAAAAGGAAAAGAAATATTTGGAACTTAGTTAATATATCTTTGATATCTTTTTAGGTCCCAGACCACCAAAGGCATCTGGATGGCCAGATGTACTGGCATTGAACCTTGTACACTTGTAATGGATTTAGAGGGTACGGATGGAAGAGAACGAGGAGAGGTGCCTTCACTAAACTTTTTGCCTTTTAGTTTCTATACTCTCTAGTTATAAATTTATTAGGCTACTCTATTTTATTTTCATAGTGATAGTCTGAATTTCGGAATCATTTTTTGTTCAGTATATCTCTATATCTTAAAATGAGATGTAAATATTTTTCTTACAAGGCACTCAACCGGTAATATTTATAAATTGGTTATGCAATACCACTCTTGGAGTTATTTTATTTCTGTTTTTCAATGCTTTATGTGTAACTGATTCTGTTGGTGGTATGGACTTGGGAAGGTAAGTGGTGGAGACTGTGAGTTCAGTACTTATTTTTTAGATATCTCTTTTTCTTTTGGCATATTGATGTTTTCTCTCTCTTTCTCTTTCTCTCTCCCTGGATAGGATGATACAGCATTTGAGAAGCAGAGTGCACTTTTTGCTTTAGCTGTTTCAGATATTGTATTGATAAACATGTAAGCCTTTTTAGTGGCTAAAGTTAATTGTTTGCTTCCTGAAATGATATTCTGTTGTTTCTATGCATAAATTAACTAATGACAACTAATTAGGTGGTGCCATGATATTGGGCGTGAACAAGCTGCAAATAAACCTCTTTTGAAGACGGTGTTCCAGGTGCTTTGCTGTACTTGTATCCTTAAGCATCTCCTCTTGACTTCATTGCTAAAATAAAATGGTCCTAATTCTTGGTTTTGTTCACATAGGTCATGATGCGCTTGTTTAGTCCACGAAAAACAACGCTGTTGTTTGTTATACGTGATAAAACAAGGGTGAGATCCTCTCTTCCATCTCACTCTTGGGGATTGAGAGGGATATTCTAATTTTTGTTGCTCCATTCATCTTTCTGTTTCGTTTTTTCACATCAAAGCTTCATGGATTTTTTTTAATTGCATGTTCTGCTCTTCATTTTCAGACGCCGTTGGAGAATTTGGAACCTGTCTTGCGAGAAGACATTCAAAAGGTAGACAATATGGTTTTTCTCTTTCTTTTTTATTTAACTTCATTGGGGTCATCTTTTGACTTTTTTTTTCTGGTTTTCATTGTAGATATGGGACTCAGTTCCTAAGCCAGAAGCGCACAAGGAAACTCCATTAAGTGAATTTTTTAATGTGAGTTCCCATGCTTTTTCCCTAGGTATGCAATTTGGCTTCTTATTTTCTCATATGCCTGATTTCGTTAAGTTTCAACAGGTTGAAGTTGTTGCCCTTTCTAGTTATGAAGAAAAAGAAGAGCAATTCAAGGAGCAGGTGGGCTGTAGATGTTGTGGTCTGCTTTTCTACGATTTCTACGATATAATTTACCAGGATTTTGTTGTTTTACTTTTCACATTTCTTTTCTGTTCCAAATATCTCTGACATTCAAGTGAATCACGTGTAAATACTCGTACAGCCTGGATCATAGCAATGGGGTGCTCTTATCAAATGGACTAACTGATCTTTAGTATCTTTCCGAAATATGTTTGAATGTAGGTTGCTAATTTGAGGCAAAGATTTTTCCATTCTATTGCACCTGGTGGCCTTGCTGGAGATCGACGAGGTGTAGTTCCTGCATCAGGATTCTCTTTCAGTGCTCAGGAAATCTGGAAAGTTATCAAGGAGAACAAGGACCTTGACCTTCCTGCCCACAAGGTGTGCTTGTGAATATTGAGTGGGCAGGAATTAGTAAATATATACCTTTTTCTTAATTTCATTCATAATCACTTTACAGGTCATGGTTGCTACTGTACGCTGTGAAGAAATTGCGAATGAAAAGTTCTTTGGTGTCCAAACTAATGAGGTATACATGTTCACTTATTCTGTGTGTTGCTTCTTTCAGATTTAATGTTATTTCCAAACATTCTTAGCATCTAGAAGCTTGAAAAGATGAAATTGTTTTAATAATCACTGTCAGGAGTGGTGTCAATTGCAAGAGGCTGTACAATCTGGTCCAGTGATGGGCTTCGGAAAGAAGCTTAGTTCCATTCTGAACACGTGCTTATTGGGGTAAGTATTCATCTGTTGGCAAGAGGATTGAAGTGCTGACTTTTCTGCTCTGTTATGCAAGATTCAAATGGTCAAGTACTTTGTCCCGTGAAGCTTGTGTGATTTTCTTTATTTCTTTGATTATTAGATAAAGCAGTCATAGGTGATTATGTACTTTGATGCAACTGCCACATCATCTACCATATATTGGTATGGCAGCATGGGATTTTATTTTATTTTGGTGTGGATGTGGTTGTTTTATTAATCAATTGCCTTCTGAGGGTTTTGTTGCATGCTTGTTAGTAATGTTGAGTCTTTATCTTGTTTATCGTTCCAGATATGACTCAGAAGCTATTTACTTTGACGAAGGAGTTAGATCTGCAAAACGCAAGCAGCTTGAAGAAAAATTGCTCCAGGTAATTCATCGTGCCATACTTTTTAACTATACTTTTCTGCTTATTCTAGTGAATCTATTATCGGTATACACACCTGTAAAACTGCTTAGTTTTGGCTACTGTTTATTTTTTTAACGTCTCTAGGAGTTTGCCATTCTTCTTGTCATAAATCTGTTGCTAATGACCCCAAGTATATTTCTAAACAAAAGTTAAGTTAAGGCTAAGCTGAGTTATGTTAGGACTGTATATTTGGCATTAGAGACTTAAAGCAGAACTGTCTATCAGGATGTGTGACTACAGTCACTCGGAGTCTTTCTTATGATGTGTGATTCACCAAATTTGACCAGTTTTCTTGTTAATGTCAATGGTGGATAAACTCATTTATGATATTACCTGTACCATACTTGATACCAATGAGCCCTTCTTTATGCCTTTGATATTTGGTTGATTCTTAGTAGTCTTCCCATATGGCAGCTTGTTCAACCCGCATATCAATCTATGTTGGGACATATAAGATCTGGAACTTTTGAAAAGTTCAAAGCAGCTTTTGAGAAGGCTTTGAATGCTGGTGAAGGGTTTGCTTTGGCTTCTACTACTTGCTCCCAGTCTTGCATGGCTTTATTTGATGAAGGATGTGCAGGTATCCTTCCATTACGCCATTGTATCATGTTTAGAGGATGTAGGAATAAAATTTAGAAAAAGGACAGCCCGAGTAAAATGGTAAGAAGCTTGAAGTGAAGAATTATTTGAGAATAGAATCACAAGATGACATTTTACAATTGGTTGTCAATGTTGAATGATAGTGCCTTTATTTCTATTGCAACTGCATAAATGTGTGACAGTTAGAAATGTTGCTTTTAGTTAAGTATCTTGTTTGAAGGATGCATTGACATTAATGTTTCATGCTTACAGAGGTTGTCATTGAACAAGCTGACTGGGATACATCAAGAGTTAGGGATAAGCTCCAACGAGATATAGACTCGCATATTACTTCTGTTCGTGCTGCCAAACTGTCCGAAATTACTTCATCATTTGAGGTATCCACTTTTTGGATGTCAACCCCTTTAAACTGCTGCTATGTTTTTTGGTTCCGGTATGAGTGACTTATATTGTCTGGTGATACAAGATGCAGAAATTTTTGGAAAATGATGGAGCTTATCAAACTAAGCTTTATCTGCCTTAAAACTTGGAATTCTTGTGTGTTAAAATTTCATTTTTATTGAAGAAGTTCATGTAGAGAACAGTTACTTATCATTCATTGATTATTTACATTATAACAACTTTCCATCTTCAAAATAATAATCCATGAGAATTAGAATCATCTGAAATGGCTGTTAGAGGCATTCTATAACAGTTGCCATATGGTTAGGGGGCATGAGATGTGTGATCATCTGGGTTTACGAATGTTATACTCTTGAACTCAAAAGTTTGCCCTGAACTATCTGCAGGCAAAAATGAATGATGCTCTGTCTGGACCTGTAGAAGCTCTATTGGATGGAGCTAATAATGAGACTTGGTCTTCAATAAGGAAACTTTTGAGGCGTGAGACGGAATCTGCTATCTCTGGTCTTTCTAATGCACTGTCAGGCTTTGACATGGATCAGGAGACTAGGGAACTAATGCTTGCAAGGCTGGAGGATTACGCAAGGGATGTGGTTGAAGCAAAGGCAAAGGAAGAAGCTGGAAGAATCCTAATCCGTATGAAGGATAGGTAGCAACCACTTGCAATTTTATAGTTCAGTTTGTTCAATTGTTTTGGGCATCAATTAATGGGACTGTCTCTGAATTTCTTATGCAGATTCTCAATGTTGTTTAGCCATGATTCCGATTCAATGCCTCGAGTTTGGACAGGGAAAGAAGACATCCGAGCAATCACGAGAATTGCTCGCTCTGCGGTACGATACTGATCGTATCATTAAATGTACTTTTAGTTTTATATCTGCCTTTTTTTCATACAAAATATGTTCAACTTTCTTCAATCTTTTTCAGTCTTTGAAGTTACTGTCTGTTATGGTTGCCGTCCGTCTGGATAATGAAGCTGATAATATTGAGAAGACACTATCCTCTGCGTTGTTGGATAACAAGAGCAGTGGTGCTATTACAGAAAGAAGCATTACAACTCATGATCCCTTGGCCTCTAGCACTTGGGAAGAGGTTGATTTCCTTTTAATGCTCAAAATTTTTCTGCATGCAGTGTTCAAGTGCATCTTTCAAATCTTTCATCATAGACATTACACTGAACCTTTTCTGACTTCCATGTAGAATCAGGCTTCCTAGGATGAATTTTGGCAACTCTGTAAAGGTCTTTGCAACTTTTGTTTGTTTGATGTTTGCTGCTTAGATGTTGGAATGATTTCCAATTCATATTGGCAGATTGACGTTGGAATGATTTTCTTTAGTTGACTTGAAATTATATTGGATCGTGCAGAATGCATGGGCGTTGTCTGTGACCCAAAATAAATTATGTTATGCTGGTAGATGCTAATCATGTTTTCAGATCTTTTTTCTTTTGTGACAAATGATAGTATGTCTTGAAAAATATAAATATTTTGGGCTGCATCATTGCACCTTTGTGTTCTTGGCAACTGTACCTCTCTTTTGAGGGCTCTTGTTTCCCAAGTCACCTATTAATACTTGTAATGGATTTTTATAATTGCAGATTCCACAATCAAAGACCTTGATTACACCTGTCCAGTGCAAATCTCTTTGGAGGCAATTCAAGTCGGAGACAGAATACAGCATCACTCAAGCCATTTCTGCTCAGGCATGATATCCCTGCACAGTTGTCCTTTCGCTTCCTTTATCTTTATTCTCTGATCTCTTCTATTGTCTTTGTGGTCTCTTCTATTGTCTCTGATCTTGAAATGTCATGAATGTCTTGTGGTTTGGATAAAGCCCTCTGAAGAAGATAAAATATATGTAGTCTAATGTTAAAGGATGATCAGGAAAAATCGTATATGGTATATCTGTTAGATGAATGGACATCATTATGTAGCTTGTCAAAGGTGGTACAAGTTGGTAATATGTTAGCTTGCAGAAGGTGCAGCAGCTTTAAAGTCTGCCAGCTTGTCATGCTTTAGAAAATTATGGAGGCAACAAATAATAGAAGTATTGTGTCAAGTGGCTAAAGCAAAGCCTATCATCTATCCACATTTTGATGAATGCCAGTGATTCTTTATAGTGTTCATATTTGCTATACCTTTCTCATTAAATCCAATAGAGATTGATATGAATTCGATTCTCACTGCCTTTGCCATTAGCAACGCTTTGACCATACTCCAGTCAAGCACGGTACTCTTGTTATACATTTTGCTTGATTCCACACTTTTCACAAATGCTCCTGAGTTTGTTAAGTCATATGTTGACATTGTTCTATGTTTTGTGGAAAAAAGTGCTTGGTTTTATGGACTTCTCCATCTTTGTTGTGGAATTTTTCTCATTTTCTTTCTCAATATCCAGGAAGCTAACAAGCGTAATAACAACTGGCTACCGCCTCCATGGGCAATGGTTGCATTGTTGGTGCTGGGATTCAATGAGTTCATGACTCTTCTAAGGTTGCACCTTAAATAGCATTATGGAATCAATATTCTTCATCGCAAAGATTACGATGCCTCCTTTGCTAATCGAATTTTTATTTTTTAATGACAGAAATCCTTTCTACCTTTTTGTCATCTTCATATGTTTTCTGCTCGTTAAAGCCTTGTGGGTGCAGTTAGACATTTCGGCTGAATTCCGCAATGGCGCTGTGAGTGTTGAACTATCTTTTTCGTGGTTTAGGTCTATATGTCCTATGGAAATGATAGATAGTTCAAGAATAATTATCTGTGGCTAGAATCTTAATTCTGCCAATCAAATTGTTATATGCGCAAGGCAATATGTTTTCTGTGAAATCTTTTCAGTCTTTTACCTAATGCTTTGATCATAGGATTGGATTCTGTTTCAATGATATTAAGAGTTTGTTTCTTTTGTTGTTTAGTTTGTACTAGCTATATTTGCAGTTCGTAATTTTTGTCCATTCCATACAAAGTAATGATTTAGAATTCTGATTTTCCAGTCCTAACATTTTGCAGTTGCCTGGGCTTATTTCATTATCTTCGAAATTCCTTCCTACTGTTATGAACATTCTCAAACGACTAGCTGAAGAGGGGCAGAAAGCTGCAACTAATGATCCCCAGGGAAATGCTCCTATCTCGTCAAAGAGTTTTCAGAATGGTGCTGGCACTAGCACCAATATGTCATCAAGTGCATCATCTGGTGTAACTTCATCAGGAAATGGATCTGAATACTCAAGTGTCGCAAAAGAAGAGTAAATGAAATCACTATCTGGTTGGAAGCTATTTTTTTTTAACAGTATGAGGATGTCAGCGATTCTGCTCAGTCTATAGTAGATTGCTACATGTGTATGGTATGTGATTATCCACTCCTACTACTCTGCAAGGGGTAATAGATTTTGAAGGCATCCCTTTTTTGTCCAGGTGCCAGATAGAGGGGGCTAGTTGGTTTTGAGAAATGCCCATTAAAGAGTATCTATCAGTCTAGGTGTTGATTCTGTTTGTTGGATAATGTACAAGGCTCCTTTTATGTACTGCTAGCTGATCAGGGAGTTGGAGTTGAAATTTTGTGAGGATCATACTATTGAGTTAATAGTTATGTTGTGCTTTTGTTTTGGTCAAAAAAAGGGTGTCTTATTTTGGAACGAGTGAATGAAATTAGCCTTTTACTTTTTAATCTCTGACTGACTGTTTGCTTTTGTAATGTAAAAGACATTCTTTATCACCATTTGGATTATAAGCTGCAAGCATTTTTCCTACCTTGGGATGGAGACATTTTAATTTTCTACATAACAACATTCTTAAGGTTGCAAAACCTTCTTCGCAAATGTGAAGGTGAGATTTGATTACAGCAGGTGGGGCTGAAAATCATCACAACGACCTAAACCCCTGACACCCTTTTATTGCCCAGGGAGTAGATGGTTTCAACAGCTTTCAATTTAAGTCCGTTGGTACCTTGTTCTTGTATTCTATGTTGACCACTGAACCGGATTGGTCCATGCTTCTTCTGCTGTGTAGTACAGGTGCCTACTGGGATCACAAGTCATTGCAAAATATCAAAGTTAAAAGCCCAGATTGAACTGAAAGACAAAGGTGAAAACTTTGCATTCATATACATTTATGTGTAGATATGAATAACATATTCATGATATTCTAAGTTGACTTTAGATAATTGAGACAATTGAGCAACTAGCTTGAGACAAACATGATTTACCTTGAAAGATATTGTATGTGGGGCTTGTGAATCAGTCAAGGTTAATCACATGGCCTGATTATGGAAGACAAAGCTTTTTAATTTATGGAAATTCTGTACTTTGGAAGTGAAAAATCATCAATATCTCCATACCTAAACCTGTCGTCCAACTCATAAATAACCATAGATTCATATGCACCAGTTGAAGGGAACAGGGTGAGCTTGTCCCAAGAACAGTGTCTTGTCAATCTTAAAATTTCAGGTTAAGGTCTTATCAAGGTTAGAAGATTGTTACTCACCTAATGATGGCGGATTAGGAGTGAAGTCATGTTAAAATCTGTAGATATCAGTTGAATCTGACTCGTTAAATGACTTGTAATACTTGATTTGGTATACCATTGTCATCATAAATTCCTGAGTTTTGAGTAGATCATATGATAGGCCTATTTCCACCATTAAAATGGTCAAAAAGATTGCAATGGGCACTTTGTTGGATGAGAAGGGCATTTCATGTGGAATGGTCACTTTCTGTGTAGGGTATCCAAAGTTTGGACCTTTGAGGGTTAGGTGAGAATGAGAAATGCAACATTTATAATAAGTTAAGGGCATGGAAAACAGTTGGTCCTGCATCAAACACAATTAACTTTTGTTTGTTTCATTTGGTGGAAGGAGGAGAAACATATGATCTTGCAAACTTTGTGATTCATTATTAGACACAAGTGAGAAACCTAGTACAGGAAACATTAAAAGCATAAGAAAAAAGAGAAGTGGGCATATGTAAGATATCACAGTCAAACATGTCAATACTAGTTGGACTTAACTTTGATTTTAATTTTAATTTTCATGTTTTGAAAATTATTGTTTACCCATGTAATATTATTTAATTATCATATGATTTCTTTTATTATATTCTTATGATTTTTTATATATTCATAAGGAATTAAATAATTCTCTGTTATCATTGCTCCCATTTGAGAAGTATGCTGCTTAAACAGCAATTCATTTAACAATAAATTGGTAAAAAAGGAAAAGGTTTTTGAAAAATTGAATTTCATCAGCTAACAGAGATAGGAACTGGTGTTGGATCCCCTCCATTATTGCCTGAAAGGTAACTCACCTCCTGCACATGAACTTGCTTATTAAAAAAGAGGTGTGTTTGGTGCCCTATTTAAAGACATCACAGACAACTGATAAAGTTATTCTTTATAACCGAAAGGTTATATATTTTAGTTACGCAAAAAAGTTTCTTTGTAAAAATTCAAATGAAATGTTGGATAGATTGATGAATTAGTGTATAAACCCTGACAAATTCGAGTTAATTTATTATTATTAATTTAAATTATGTTTATCATATGTTTTTAAATTATTTATTAATTTATTAAACATAATAAAGAAAAGGATAGTAATACTATTAGTTAACTAAAAAAAAGAGTTAAAATATGTCCTAATCTGTGTAATGAATCTCTTATTGTACAAAATGAGATGTTTCGATATCGGGTTCAAATACTAATCAGTATCGGCCTATTTTAATCATCTTCCAGAGATTAAAATATTAAATTAAAAAATATTTAGTGGTTTATTAATATTATATGAGTCATATCAGTCAACTTCCAGAGTGGCGGTTAGAACAGGTTAGCTTGTGATTTGATGGAACCTCCCTGTGCATTGGGTTAACTACCAACCACTAAACTTGAATTTATAAGCCAACTTCCAATAATACGCAACCTTGTAGATTCAAATATAATATAAATTAATAATAATTCCAAATATTAATAAATACATATGACTAAACATATACAAAAAAAAATGCAATACTTCCAAGTTTGATGAATCATAGGTTAATAATATATTTTTAAGATATATAGCAATTAAAAGGTATATATAGCAAACCTCTTATGTGATTAATATTTTCTAAAATGATTTTGTATATTTGAATTTATTAAAACTAATTCATACTATGTTAAAAATTATGGTTAATTGTTTTTAATATAATTCTTCATTATTAAAATCAAATTAGAGTAATCATGCTAATTTTGTTATATATTTAACAGTTAATTACATTGTAGTCTATGTTAAAATAATTTGATAAAATTCAATCATTGTCATCACATCTAGTCAGAAATTCCACAATAAAGCGAGATATGAGGAAATCTGATAGTACGCAACCTTACCCTCACATAATAGAGAGGTTGTTTTCGTAGACCCACATGCATATAAAATAATAAAAGAATAATGCAGATATTTTTTTTAAAAAGTGATATGAAGATATATATATATATATATATATATATATATATATGGAAAATAAAAATAAATAAAAATAGAAAATAATTTTTGAATAAAAAATAGAAAATTACAACTAAAAAAGAAAAAAAAAGGAGAAAAGAAAGATTCAATGGTTTTTAATATTATGAGATATTTTTCAACAAACATCTTTACATTACAAATAAAACGGTTTAATTAAACATTTTTTCTACATTTGTATAATAAAACACATGCTAGTACACAAGTCAAAGTCAATGTACCAAGTGTATAAGGCTTCCGGTTTTGTGGGGTAATAATGAACACAATTTTTTTTTGTATTTTTACGAGAAGATTGTTTTTTTAACTTGAATGTGTGATTTTATGATCACAAAGAAATAACTTAATCGATTACTCCAACCCTTACCCTCTTGCAAGTATATAAGAATTATTTGATATTTCATATATATACACTTTACTATTTTTCCATATTAGTTTGGGTGGGCCCGCATTTAGAGGTTTTTTTTCCTTTGGCCGCCTAAGTTGTCTACCTTCTATCCCTATTTTTTGGAAGGTCTTGGGAGTCGAACCTGAGATCTCAAGATTTTATTAGGTGTATGGCCCATGCCTCTTACCACTGGGTTACGTAGCTCAGTGGTAAGAAGCGTGAATCATGCACCCAACAAAACCCTGAGGTCTCAGGT
>JANTPM010000005.1:4317016-4340757 GCA_025434745.1 Erythroxylum divaricatum
TCCTCTTTAATCGTCAGGTCCTTTAGTGAACCATTTCCCCAATGGTGTGAGGCGTGCGTCTCAATGCAACAAAACCCTATAGTCACATGTTCGACTCTTGTATGCTCCCAAAAGGAGAATAGGATTCACTAAAGGACCTGACGACCAAAAAGGACAATACCTTACCAGTGAGAGTCCTGGCCCAAATCACATATAATAATTTTATAAATTATGAGCAATAGCATCCTTCTCGTTGAAAAGCCTAGGCTTGCATATATTTCAGGAGCCTCCGAGGATCGTTATGGATCGAGCTCATTCACCGACATAAGCAAGAAGCTTTGTACTGTAAAATACTTTGCTAGTAGGATGTTTGTAATTTGACTACGCTAGTAAGATATTTGTAGTTTGAATTGTGTGGAGTTGTTTGTTTTATTATCGATTGTAAGAAAAAAAAAAAAAAGAGTGAATCCAAAAGTAAACTGGAGTTTACTATATCTCAGAACAAAGTTGTGGATTGTTAAGCTGGCAATGGAGGTGGTCAGCTAGATATCACGTAAGAGTGCATCAAAAGGCCATTAATTCCTTCTCCAACCGTGTATTGATGACCACCATTAATGACCCTCCACATCCAGTTGTCGTTTCAGCGAATCTTTAATACAGTTCAGTGAGAGAGAGAGAGAGAGAGGTGCATTGTATACTTCTGTTGGTGATTTGGTGGTGCTCAAAGAAAAGCTTAGTTTTTCTTTTTATATGTGTGTGAGTGTGTTTCTGTGGGTTTAAGATGATTTGAGAGAAGTATATATAAGTGAATGTGACTCAAATCACACACAAACCAAGACCAACCAGAAGCAGCCAAATAGAAGGAGAAAGCAATCTGCAGGAGTTTTCTTCTGTGCACAGTTTGGCTTCTGTCTGTCTACTGCACTTTCAATGGCTTTTCTTGGGGCTCCAAATCTACTGGTCAAGCTCTTTCTATGGCTTTTGGCTCTTTCTTCTTCTTGTCAAGGTCTCTTATTATTATCTCCTTCTCCTCCTCCACCTATATATATGTATGTATTCTTCCTTGTCAATTCACTGTCACCTTTCTCTCTATTGAGTTCCTATTTACAGTTCTTTTACTTTTGAATCTCTTCATCTGGTAATGTTTCTGTTGCTTAAAACTGAACTGTAACACCTGAAGTTGCAGAATGTTATTCCTTGTTCTTCTTCTGCTGCTTCTTGTTTCTTTAGTTGGTTTCGAAAATTTTAAGGGTAAAGACTAATGAGCGCAACTTTTTACTATTAAGAGCCAACCAGAAGTGGAAACAGACCTGTTGTTAATGGTAGGCAGATTGCAGATAACGACATGCTAATTTGGTAGTGGTTGGACTCATTAATTCATGTGTCGATGATCTTACACACAGCTCAACCCTCATTAAATAAGCCATACTGATACCTCAATTACACTGTTTAAATCTCATTAATGGTGAGGCTATGTGGTTTGGTTGTAGGTGATGAGAAGTACTTCTTGAAGTATCGATACCCTTTTATCAGAAAAGCCAGCAGTTTCTCTTCGTCATCTTCATTCTCATCGAGCAGTGGATCAGGCAGTGTCTACGATTACATAATCGTCGGAGGCGGCACCGCAGGCTGTCCGTTGGCTTCCACACTGTCTCAGAACTTCAGTGTTTTGCTGCTGGAGAGAGGTGGTGTGCCATTTACCAATGCCAATGTCTCCTTCCTCAAAAACTTCCATATCACACTTGCAGACATATCACCAACTTCCCCTTCACAGTTCTTTGCTTCCACCGATGGAGTACTCAATTCCAGGGCCAGGGTTTTGGGTGGTGGCACTTGTATCAATGCAGGTTTCTACTCCAGAGCAAGTCCAAGGTACGTGTCTATCTGCCCCAAACCAGCTAAGTTCATGCAAAATTTTGTCCAAGTCTCACCTCCAAGTGTTGTGTCAAATTCTGAGCTCATGGAGTGCATGTTCATGGAGACCCTGACAAGTGTCTGCCATAGCTGGCTCACTTGTCAGGCATCAGTCAAATGATGTTGTAATGTTAGATTCTAACATGACAAATTAGTATGAAACCTCATCTCAGGTTTCAGTGATGGAGTAAACTAGCCTACAAGAGAATATTCAAAGTATGAATTTTATAAATATGAAATGTAGTCATTTTTCACGCCAAAAATTCAATTTTCAACCTTAAAATCTAGAAAAAAAATTAATCAATAAATTAATAAATCTGGATTTATTATAAATGGCATAAAGAGTTCGAGTTTGAGTTTGAATTGGACTAGTTCTCTTAAATGTATAGATATTGCTCTTATAGTATTATATTCTTTTTTGGGACTTGAAAGTACTCATGTTCTTCAAAAAGAAATTTTAGCTATTTGCATAACAACACTTCATATTCTAATTTAAGGAAAAAATTTAATGAAGTACTAACTAATAATTCTCTAGAAATAAATTTCTAACAAAAAACCCTAATCCAATTTTTTGTTGATTGAAGATAATGAAGATTGCTTATATTAGAATTTAGTATAATTGAGGGTGAGCAAAGGAAGAATGAGTATATTTTGACCCTCCTAAGACTCTCACAAAGCGAGAAGTCTTGTGCACTAAATACGTTAAATTTATAATTTAATATATTTCTTTTTAACATATTATAGAATGATTACAAGAAAATTAAGGCAAAAATGGTTATAATAAGCCTCCATGTCTCAATAAGTAAAGTTACCATGAAAAGTTGCTAACCCAAAGCTTACAAGAAAATGGCAATGGAGTACAAAGTTAGGTATTATTTAGTTAGGAACATTTATTATGGTCTTACAAAGTAATGAAAGTGAAGGGTCAATGTGCAAGCATTTATGACCCTTCTTCATTAGCTTTATATATTAGGTGAAGGAAAAATATATAAAGTTAGGTCTAAATCTAAAAACTACAAGAAAAGTTATGTTTAAGTCCGTAATGGAAAAAATTTTGTTTATCAATGATATTAATATTCATCGTTAAATATAGAGGAAAATCATCCCGAAAAAATTTACGACAGAATTTAGCAAGAATATAAAATGCTCATCGATAAAATAAGATATTCATTTTCTTTTATTAGTCAATTACCCGTTTTGGCCCATATGGTACATTGTATCATTTGTAGCATAACATTACGTAAGTTGATAGGGAGATGTCCCTCAAATCACCTGTACCCTCTATTTTGTTTCGATCCTGTTCCATTTCATTTCAACCATATATTTATGTATAGTTGTTCCAATTTAACCATATATTTATGTAGGACTCATATATTTATGTAGGACTTACATAAATATATGAGTCCTACATAAATATATGGCTGTGATGAAGTAAAGTAGAATTGGAACAAAGTAGAGGGTACAGGTGATCACGTCCCGAAAAATGTGACCAAATTAAAGAATTAAGGTTTCAATCTTATCATTAGTTATTATGATAAGTGACGATTGAAACTATGATGTTCTTGTGATGCAGGTTTATAGAGGAAGTGGGTTGGGATCAAAAATTGGTAAATGAGTCATATCCATGGGTTGAGAAGCAAATTGTTCATCAACCAAAGATTGCTCCATGGCAGGTTGCTGTAAGAGATAGTCTTTTGGATGTTGGTGTGTCGCCATTTAATGGATTCACCTATGACCATATTAATGGAACTAAGATTGGTGGTACCATCTTCGATCGGTTCGGCCGTCGTCACACTGCTGCTGAACTACTCGCCACCGCCAGCCCTCAGAAGCTTACTGTCTTGGTTTATGCCACGGTTCAGAAAGTTCTATTCGACACGTCAGGTACATTCAAGAGAAGCTCGTATGTGTGGTCTGAACTCCATTGATGTCTATGAATATGAAAAGCTTGTTTACTAACGTTTTTGGTGATGCCTGGATTCAGGAAAGCAACCAAAGGCAGTAGGAGTTGTTTTCAAAGATGAAAATGGTGCAAAGCATCAAGCTTTCCTATCAAATTGCAAGAGCAGTGAAGTAATATTGTCAAGTGGAGCCATTGGAACCCCACAGATGTTGTTGCTGAGTGGAGTTGGTTCAAGAGCCGATCTTGAAAAGATGAACATTCCTGTAGTACTGGATAACAATTTTGTTGGGAAAGGCATGGCCGATAACCCCATGAATGCTATCTTTATTCCGACGAAAAGTCCGGTCGAGCAATCACTAATCCAGACTGTAGGAATCACCAAAATGGGCGTGTACATTGAAGGTAGCAGTGGATTTGGTCAGTCCAATGACAGCATACATTGTCACCATGGAATAATGTCTGCAGAGGTAAGAACTTGAAGGAAAATTTGCCATTTTCATTCTTCTAAGTTTAGTTTGAATGTTCAGATCAGTAAGTATTCAAGTCTGTTGCGTAAACCAGTTAGGCCAACTATCTACAATTCCTCCAAAACAAAGGACACCAGAAGCCATTCAAGCTTACATTAACAGAAAGAAAGAGCTACCACGTGAAGCATTCATGGGGGGATTCATTCTTGAGAAGATTGCCAATCCAGTTTCAACAGGTCAGCTCCATCTGATCAACACCAATGTTGATGATAACCCTTCTGTCACCTTCAACTATTTCAAACATCCAGACGATTTACGACGTTGCGTTGACGGTGTTCGGATGGTCACCAAGATGGTGCAATCTCAGTACTTCAAGAACGTGACACAATGTGACAAGTTTCCAACCGAGAGAATCCTTAACATGAGTGTCCACGCTAATGTTAACCTTGTCCCTAGGTCTCCCAACGACACCAAGTCCTTGGAGCAGTTCTGCAAGGACACTGTCATAACAATTTGGCACTATCATGGTGGCTGTAATGTTGGCAAGGTAGTGGATCCTGACTACAAGGTTCTTGGCATCACGAGGCTCCGTGTTGTCGATGGATCGGTGTTCGATAAGTCCCCCGGAACTAATCCTCAAGCCACTGTAATGATGATGGGAAGGTAAGACCACAGCAAGAGTCATTCCTAGCCGTAGCCATCAACTTTGGTTCATTAACAAGTTGTCTGTTCTTTCTTATAAAGAACACAATTTTCATACCAGACTTGTTGTAACAGTACCTTTCTTTTGAACTGCAGATACATGGGACTGAAGATTTTGAGAGACAGACAAGAAAATGAAGGTGGTATCTGAAGATGAGCAAGTCAAGTAGGAGGAGGAGCATTGAGTAGTGGAATTGTAATGCAGCTAAATATTTTAGCAAGCTGTTTTGAGTATTACATAGAGTAGTGGCTTGTCTAATCTTATCCGTGTCCATGATTTGTAGCTTAAGTTGACATGGTTGGCTTCCAGGAAGAGGACAATGAAAAGAAATCTACAAGTTGAGTCATATGTTTACTGTTTTTTTTCTGTCCTAAAACCACTCCAACACATCCCATGTACTATGCTAAATACACATTACATTTCCTAATGTCAACATTCCATCAAAAGCCATTTGTGAATAGGACTACAGTTAAGTGTTTGCTTTAACTCAATTATTGAGGTTGTGGGACAGTTTTTGAGAATTGAAGTGTAAGAGTTTGGTGAAAAAAGTTAACAGATGGGACCAAGTGTGCAGGGATTCTTCCAAACGTATCATTCTTGAGTTCAATGGAATTTATATAGATTATAAGAAAAAAGTTCCATCAAATAGAGATTTTTTCTTTCAAACATCTTTCATTGTTAATAAGATTTATAAGGACTGCTACTACAAGTAGTCCTTCACTGCATTAGACATTTAGATATAAGGCTAGTGGTAAAAAGTTTGGATTTGACAAATTTTTTCTAGTTCAAAGAACTATAAAAATTGGATTTGTTCAACTCGAAGTTAGCCCATTAAAATACATGTGATTAGATTTGGATTCGGATCCAAGGCTTGACCTTGGATCTTAGGGTCGAACTTGTAACCACTCTTACTTAAGGTAGTGTTTTGTTCAATTTGATGGTTGTTGATTACAAGGCTAGACCAGGTTATGTATAGGAAAAGATTTGCAATAAGTTTTAACCAGCTGGTTATGTATAGGAAAAGATTTCCACAGAACTCATTCATTAATTCATAAAGATTCGGACTTTCAGAATTTTTATTAACAATCCAAGGTAATACTTTCCTGCATCCATACCCCAGAAATGTCTGTTACACCAAACAAAAATGTGACGCAGGAATTTACCAAAAAAAAAATGTGACACAGGAAACTGGAAATGGAAAGAACATCTGAGAAATGTCTTCCTGAAAGCCAGTTCTTAGCAGAAACCAACACAAACAATTCGTTCATCTAACAGATCTACTACAGTGGCCCCAAAACTGGAAAGCTTCAACTTCATGTCTTGTGTTGAAACAAAAAATGTGCTTCCAACAATGATGGAATCTTTCCAGGTTTTTCTCAAGACACGTATGATCACATCAGACCAATATCTGAACATTGAAACGGGAGATCGAATTCTAACTTGTTCCTGGGGATTGTTTTTGTGATAACCCGTGTTCACTCATACTGCCTCTAGACAAACTTCTTAATCTCTGCCATAACTGCCTCCTTTCTGTCATCAAAGGACCTGACGTAGAATGCCTTCCAAAGGACTCGCTTTCCTGCCCCTCGAATTCAGTTGGTGTTGTCAATAACTCTGATGATGATAATGGCAAAGATTTATCAGGTGGCAGAGCTTCCCTCAGCTCACCTGAAACCCTCCTATTCTTATTGTCCTCCTGCTGCAGAAGTTTCTCATGACTGCAACTTGTTGAACCAGGCACTTCTGCCTCATCAAATTCATTGCATACAAGCTTCAAGGCCTGAACTACTTCACCCATAAAAGGGCGGTGAGATACTTCAGGTTGAACACACATTGATGCTATAGCTGCTACTTTAGCTATGGTATCAAATGAAATGGTTGACTTGATAACTGGATCAGTAATTGTTTCTAATCCTTCCTTGATTGTGAGAAGTGGGCGAGAATAAGCAACAAGATTTTCTTGACCTGGTGGTTGTGACAAGTCGACAGGCTTTCGTCCCGTTAGGAGCTCAAGGAGGACAACACCATAGCTGTAAACATCACTTTTAACCAGAAGATGGCCTGTCATTGCATACTCTGGAGCCAGATACCTGAACAAGATATATTACAAGAAAAAAGCTTTCAAATTGGAAGGTAGCATATAAAACTTTCAAGCAACTATGATTGTTGTGAGAAATTATACCCAAAAGTTCCCATAACATGTGTTGAGATGTGTTTGTTCCCCTCATCCACTGCTGTTCTAGCCAATCCAAAATCTGAAACCTTTGGAGTAAAATCATGCTCTAACAAGATGTTGCTGGACTTGAAGTCACGATGTATGACCCGAGGGTTCGAGTCTTCGTGCAGATATGCTAGGCCTCGAGCTGCACCAAGGGCAATCTTCATTCTAGCATCCCAGTCAAGTGGACTCCTCTCTTTGTCAAGTCCTAGGAACACCGAAAGGAAATCATTGAAGGTGTTTGATTTAAGAAAATCAAAATGGAACACTTTCGCCCCACAAATGGAAGCAACACTGAACATCTGTAAGAATTTCACTCACCATGTAAATGTGATTCAACGCTTCCATTTGGGATAAGTTCATAGACAAGGCAGCGAAGATGACCCTCAGTACAGATTCCAATCAACTTAACTAGATTTCGGTGATGCAGTCGGCCAAGCATCTCAATTTCTGCCAAGAACTCACGGCTTCCATGCTGATCATCTCTCTTTAAAACCTTCACAGCTACCTCCTTTTCATTATCTAGTTTTCCACGGTAAACAACACCAAATCCACCTTCTCCAAGTATTCTTAAAGCATCAAAGTTATTAGTAGCTCTCTCTATTTCAATCAAAGTGAATGTCTTGGCAGATCCAGTATAAGTCATTGCACCAGCGGTTAATGACACTGATTTAGAATCGGCCATACTTGCAAAAGTTGTTGGCTTAGAAGTCCCTGTAAAGTTCGAATATCAATATATGCATCTCAAGAGCTATGCATATTCTAAAAGTGATACAGAAATGTGGAAATAATGACCATAATTCTCCAAACAACTTGGAAACAATCATCACAAAGTCCGGTAGAAGATGGTCCAAATGGTTATACCTGATGGTTTTGCAGGAGAGGAAACTACTGGAGGTTGAACTTGTTGCAGTTGACAAGAATAGGTTCTATATCGCGATATAAACAGCCAAAAAATAGCGATGCATATAACCAAGACAGTGAAGGTGGAGGCTATTATTACAGCCATAATGCTTTTGCTAAGCCCATTTTTCTTCCATCTGGGCAAATCAACTCCTAAAGGTTTATTTATCCTTCCATTGTTTCCATGACCAGCATATGAACCATCTTCACTAGTAGAAATCGTAGATGGTGATGGTGGAGATGGTGGGAGACCTGCAGGTTGTGCCAGCTTAGGACTGCATATAAAATACAATGCTCTTATGATGACTAGAGATGCATAAACATTAGAAAAAGAAGGTGATCTCACTTTTAATGCCAATTGAGCAATATTCATTTCCTGCTTAAGAGTTCTAATATTGTAATGTAGTAAGGAACAAAATTTCCTTCGTGGCATGGTTTTTTTGAGAAATTCTTCTGTATTCTAAATCAACAATCATTAATTCAATGCTCAAAAATGACTGCTACAGTGCTACTACATGGTCCTTTAATCTAGTAATCCATATTTCCAAGGGATGTTTTATGAACTTAGTTGAATGATAAAATTTGAAGTTTCACGTGAAGTTCAGCATATAACCTGGATATTGCACATTCAATACTTCATAGGGACCAAAGACAGAAGCCTTTATTTGAACCTGTCTGTTCCAGAATTTCTTGTAGATCCAAAGTGCAGTAGTATCATCAAATTTTAGTCTTCTTGGTACAAGATTGATGAGAACAGTGCTTTTGTCTAGCTGTTCACTAGCTGCATTTGCTCCCATTATTCGGACTTGGCTATCGTTGAGGGCAACACCAGCTGCAATTTCCTCAGCAAGCTCTGTCACCAAGGTGAAAAACGTATCGATCGCAACACCGAGGTGAAGTTTCACTTGAATAGGCCACACACATGCACAGGGGGATCCAGGGGGTGTATTTGTTAACGGCTCTGCACATGTAACCGATGTACAGTCTACAAGAATGAACCACTTACCCAGGTTTAGATCTAATACAACAATCACACCAAATCTGAAAAGATTGGTTAATGCATATATATAACAAGAAGTTACCACTAGGAGGTGGTGGTGGCAGAGTCATCATATGTAATGGTGGTGGAGACTTTGTCTTTTTGAAGGAATAATCCACAGGAGACTTTGCAGGGGGGTGAATGTGAACTTGCAGTCAATAAATTGTATCTCCATGAGTTACTTGTAAATTGATATTAGAAAAACGAAGCACCAGGTTAATGACTGAATCAAATAACAAGGAAATCTTCTCATACTGTTGATTTGGCTTGGTGAGTTATGGGGCGATGTTGCAGGTGCAAGCGAATTCCGCCTCCAAGATGAAGGATACGGAGACTGGATGGGTGAGATTGAAGGGCCTATCATTCAATCAAAAGAAGTTCAGAACTAGATGAACTATTTGTATTAATCTGTGGACAGTGATTTGAGGTTATTTTAAGTTGCAGAATCAAACCTGTGCTTCCAGATAAATGCAGATGACTAGAGTAAGCTGGTGCAGGAGTGCTCACATGTTTCCTTGCGTGGTGATTTCTATGGCTTACAATCAAAGGCAAATGTGCAGATCCGTGCATCCATTTGTTGGCAGGATCCTCAAAAGGTAACACAGAAGGTGCAAGTGCAATGCTTGATGGTCTATAGTCATTATGTGCATGAAGAGCTGAAACAAGATAGTGATTATCCAATTCCATATATTACATAAGTTGAATGGAAAGATAAGGGAAAGTGGCAAGCCTTTTACCTCTATTTGAAAATTGATGGAAAGATAAGGGAAAGTGGGATGCTCCGGATGTAGGTTCTGCATTGAGCTTTTCATGTCTTTTCCTGCCAAAGCTCAGAGGAGTTTGATTAGGCAAAGACCCAGGATCTGTGGCCAACAAAGTAAAAGAAAGAATTAAAATAAAGATAATCAATCAAAGTGGCGTGTAGTGTTTTTTAATTGATCATCGACCAAAGTACATATAGTGTAGTGGCAGAAAAAAACTATCATATCTAACAATGCCATGGAATATTGGTTTTTCAGAATGTGGATGACTAGAAACGGCCTCCAAGTAGGAAAGCACTGCCATCTATACTTATTTGATCATATCACATGAATAGTTGGTCTTTTCCACCTGAGAGAGGCACAAACGCAGATTTCATTTAGCAATTATTTCAGAAATGGAACAATCAGATAACCAAGAAGTTCACAGATCATTGTCATTCTAATTGTGTTTTAACAATCCAATTCCATGTCTTCTTATGTTTTCCAGGGCAATTTTTATCACAGGAAAATGAGAGACAGAGCATCAGAAATTCCGGTATCATGAAATGCAATATCAGCTTGGAAATGATAATCAGACCACAGAACTTTCAAGATTTATCTTGCAAATAGTAGATCGTTAAGAACTTAACAATTTTGCATTATCAAATGAGCCAAAAGAAGCAACAAACTAAACTCTAACTTGGAATCCAGGATCTAACAGCAGTTCAGTCATGGACATTACTCACATTACACGTGAAATTGGGAAACCAAGAAAGACAAGAAGTCACTGTACTGCACTACCTACTCCCTTGAAAATGTGTGTTTCACGTGTAAAGGCATATTCATCCATGGAGCACAGATCCTCAAGCTCATTCCAAGTTCAGAATTCAAGTAAATTCACATATAAAAAATGGAGAAACCAGCTGAAAACACTAAAAAGATCTAGTCCCACTACCTGCAAAACCAAGAACGGACGTGACATACACAGCTACACAAAAGATCACCAGAAAGACTCCAACTTTCGACCCCATTTCACTCATAAAGAACCCGAAGATCAGTGATCAACCCCCAAGATCTCTCATTTGTCACCCAACCTTGTTAAGTGGGAGAATGTTTTGAAGCAAAAACATGAACATGACTTGAATAAGCATCTACGGAACGCGTCACAAGTGTCCGCAGAGGAGACCCACATACAGTACAAGTGAAGTAAGAACAAGACAAGCTATTGAAAACATGAGAACAACGTTTGCTGGCAAGAAACCTTAAGCACTGAAGTTTTGCAGAGCTTAATGAATGTTACTAGAAATAATTACTTTCTGTCACAATCCAAAAGCAGCCAGAATTGATCATAAAGAACTAAGTGACCGACCCTTTTAAGTGAGAGGTTTGGTGGGCATAACAAAGAGAGAGAAAGAAGCAAAAGAGGGAAGAGTTCTAAAAGCTCCTCATGACATGGATGACTTCACATAATCTTGGTTTGAAAGTAATCATATACCAAGAATTGTTTATTATGTTATTGCTTGACTTAATGGCCTCTTTCTAAATTACCACTATAAAAGATGATTCTCTCCAACCATGGAAGCAATGGTATCTGCATAAAAAGAATCAGACTGACATTTCAAAAGAGTGTTGCTTTTACTTTACCACTGCCTTGCTTGACTCTATTTTAGCTACCTGCTTGTACCTCCATTAACACTTGACTATTGCTTCTCTTTTGCACTCTTGAGTCATAAGTAGTTTATACTTTCCCCTCCCATAATTCCATTTTGAACTTCAATATTTCCAATATAATACAACTTAATCTTAATATCTAAAAGTGTTCAAAATAAATCATAATATTTTCAAAACGTTTAATACATAACAAAAAATATAACGAGATTAATTCGCCTTTAATTAAAAATAACGCGATGCGACATATTTTTTATTTTTAAAATAAAAATAAACTTTACTACCACAAAATTAACTTTTTAAAATTAATCAAAAAATTAATCATATTTTTATAATATTCGCCATTTATGCATTAAATAAAGAAATTATCGTAAATCAACAATCAATATAAATTACTAGACATTCCACTAGCCAAACAAAACACATTATTTTTTCGTGTTTTATAGACCACATGTCGTGGCAAAAGATAGTCATATCTAAAAATTAAAATGTTGACTTAAATCTGCATGCTCGTGCTATGGGTCCTTTTAGTTTTTACTGAGCATATTAGTTTTTGGCAGATATTTGGTGATTGTGGAAGGCTCCAAACTTATGGGTCTTTCAAATGGAGTTTGTTTCCTTTGCAAATTTGAATGATTGTGTATTTAAAGTTGCAATCAATGTGTTTTTGACTTTTGATTCAAAATTGAAACTTCAAGATGTGAGGTGTTGGATTGGTTGGACTGCGTCGCCATCTGATTGAGTGAAGTTGAATCGTGACAATAATTCTATTGCTAATCCTGGGTTGACTAATGATGGAAGGTTGTTGCGTAATTTATTTAGTCGTTGACTAGTGGGGTATTCATTTCGAATTGGTATTTCAATTATCTTGATAGGGGAGTTATGGTTCATTCGGGATGGTTTAATTTTTACATGGGATCACGATTTGAAGCAGACCGTGATAGAATATGATAACATGGAGGCGATGTGGATGGTGAATTGTGGTGTTATCTCTTCACTTCCCCTATCTGTTTTGATTGTTGATATTCAAGCTTTAATTACTAGGAATTGGAGTTACTCTATTAAACATGTGCTTCGGGAATATAATTTTGCAACAAATTGTCTTATTAAATTGGGTTATGACATTTTTTCAAATTTTCAAGTTTATGACGATATTTCAGAAACCATCTCCTTCTTCCAAAAGATTGATACCCCAACTCCAAGGGCCCCCAGTCGTAGGCCCGACCACTGCTGGAGGATTGAATCACGGTCTGATTCTGAGCAGCACCCTAACAGAGCGGTCCTTTTTTTTCCATTTTTGAGAGTCGAACCTAGGATCCTCTTCCAACTTACCCTGTTAGTTTACCACTCAGGCAACCCGTGTCCTTTTTCTCCCATTTCAGAAACCATCTCCTTGATTATATAGGCTGATGCATGTGATATTTCTTTTATAAGGTAGTTTTGACTTTTTCTTAGTTGTAACCAAAAAAATACGCCTTTAGCATACTTCTCTTGAATGGTCTAAACATAAGAATACGGTCATGAAAAGTCTTAAGATATTATTACGTAATCTCGATAATTTTAAATTATTTCTAAAGAATTCAAAATTAACTTAGTATGTAACTGACATAAAATTAATCCCGTTAAACATTTTAATCGCTTAAACTTTGTTTTGAAGATTTTTAAAGTCAATTTAACCGCTTCGAAATGTTCAGATCAGTTAAATTTATATTACATTTTTTACATACTTTCTACTCTTTCAATCATAGTATTTAGGCAGGTATCTGATCATTTTGTTGTTAAGTGAAGGTACACTACTGTAATAATAGTACAAAATACAGACAGCAATCAAAAGCTTCAAGACTAGAAAGTAACACATACGCTTTATTACACATTTCAGTACTATTTCTACAGTGTAAGCATCTGTATGTCTGTTCATTAAAGGGGATTATCTTGAAGCACTTAACTTTTGAGAAACCACCAATCAAATGGCAATCAAGCAAAAGAACATAGTCATAGACCAATGTATGCTGAAGATGGGCTCTGACAAGACATCTCACTTGTTAGATTTTTACATCAGTATCATTAATGTGGTGTATGGTTCAATTATAAATTAGGATATGACCACACAAAAAAGTCTGAAGGTTAGGAGGCCTTTCAACTTTTTGTAGAATAAAATGTCTACCAATCTTGATCTCATGATTCATATTAACAAGCTTGAAGCTAAATTGATCGATTTTCGAAGTTAACTTGACCTGATTTGATTTGACTCAGGTCAATTAAATTTTGATTTAGACTTAAATTTTTGTCTTTTTAATACCGAATAATTGAGTCTGGTCTGACCTAAAGTTTTAAATTTTGTAAGAAAACGATATTGATTTTAATTTATAAAAATTTATATTTAATATGGTTTGATTTGCACCCTATTAAACTCTAGGTTAGGCCATGACCGAACTTCGACCATAAAATTTTGGATTATGTTGAAGCTTGAGTAGGCTCGAGTCCGATCTAACCTATTATTAACCTTAAGTAAAATTATGTTGAAACATGTAAGTATTAACTAAATCGACCTGTCACTTAATTTTAAATCGTTAATCTATTAAATGATTTGTTTAAAAACATATAATTTATAAAATATATGACAAAAAATTAATTTTGTAGCTCTCATTCCTTCTAATCCTTTCTATTTTTTCTTTTTTAATCTATCTTTAAAGGAAACTACCATTGCAAATAAAGAGACTAATTGATTCAATGACCCTTTTTTGCTTTTGTAAAAGTGAGGCATATGCTTTGGTATCTTATTGGCAAGTGAGAATTCACTTTGATTGTCACATGTTTCACAGGTCTTTATTACCTACTTCCTTTCTTCCAAAGAGGTTGTTTCCTACCTACTCGTTGCCTTATGGTTATAAAAGAATAACTTTATTGATTGTCTTACTCTCAACAAACATTAATTATTAAAAATTAAACTAATTTCTTTTTTTTGTTACAAATAAGAGAAAATTAAAATTATCCTATTAAAAAAATATCATAGGCATCATCTCGTATAACAAAGGAGACGCTTCAAGAATATCGCCCTAAGCTTGAAAAGTGGAAGAAATGTTATGACCTAATTTAGCCATATTATCTACTACAAATTACCTTCACGAAGCACATATCTAATAAAATAAATCCAATTCTTAGCGAGTAAAACCTGAATATTCATAATTAAAACAAATAAGAGATGTGAAGAGATAACACTACAAGTCACCATCTTCACTGCCTCCATGCTATCAGATTCTACCACGAATTGTTAAAAACTGATATTTCATCCAAAAATTAAAACATCTTGAATGGACCATAACGACCTTATTCATGAGACCAAATGGGCCCATTGCCATCCCAATGTCGGAAGTACATGTGCAGCCGACACTCACTAAGCCACTCTTTGCATTCTCTTTATAGTCTTATTAATTACATCTACCGATTGACTATACTTGTAAAAGAGATGGACCCAACTCTTTATGTTGCATACTTTATAAAAAAGCATAAAAAGAGAGATAGTAAGAGTAAATAGACCATGGGCATGGTCTGTGTTTGGACTTACAGTATTGTTGGTCCCATATCGCCTAGTTCTGTAAATATAACCCATGCTTATTTTGATTTGATGGGGCCTAAATCCAATCTGATCCGGCTCAATTCAAATTAGCTTTAGGTCCAACTTCAAATTTGAGAGCCCAACTTGAGGTCCATTTTAAAAGTCCAATTGACCCAACTATTCAACTAAAAATTATCCAAAATAACGTCATTTTGAACAATAAGTTCGAGCTTGACCTAATCTCATCCGAACTTTGAGTTGGGCTCGGGCTAAGTATCGACCTAGTCCTTTGTCATGCCTAAATAAAAATAGTATTATTAATATTAGGGTGAAATAATAATATAGAATATGTTATATGCGTAACAATCAATCATATAATACATAATTCATGTTTATAATTTTGGGGTCCTAATTATTGTTTTATTCTTTATGAGGGTAAAATATAAAATATAAAACTTATCTTTACTTTATTTTTAAAAAATATTTTTATTGTTTCATATTATTGAATAAAAATGATATTGAGTTAATATTGCATAAAATTTTATTAATACCAAGGCAGAGTAATTATAACAATTATATCATGTGCATAACATTTAATATATGATTTTTTTTAAATAACTAGATTGAAATTTAGTAAAAATTTCTTTTTAAAATATTTTAATATTATAAAATGCTTTTAGGTTATTTAAAACAATAATATTATTTTTTATAATAAATGAAAATATGAGCCTTGTATCCTTTTCAATATAATGCATGATTGTGACACATCAAATCCATAATAAATAAATAATTATATATTTAAAATAATACAAGTACAGGGAGCTATCTAATTGGTTATGCTCTTTATCTTCATTATTTCCATTCTTTAGTTATTATTATTATTATTATTATTATTATTATTGTATTTATTAATTGTTTAAATTTTTCAATCATTTTATTATATATTATTATTATTATTATTCAAAATTATGTATATATGTTATTTATTAATTTATTTTATTGTTTTTAATTTTTTTTTCTTTATGTAGATCATTTGAAAATAGTCTCTCTACTAATTAAGAACAATATTGTGTATTATTAAATTTTCACAAACCCTGCACTTCAGCGAGATTATTACGGGTGTTATTGTTATCTATAAGTATACCTGCATCATCATTAACTGGTTTATTATTAACCCTGGGTTTATAAAAAAAAATGGTGAATAAGTATCCTAAAGTTTATCATACTCTGTTTCATTCTAGTCAATAAGTATCCTAACACTCGTTAAGAGTCTCAAGTCCTTTTTCATAAACTTTGAATGTTCAACACCTAAATTTAGCTTAAAAGGGTTTATATAAGCATAGGGTATGGTAAAGTTATTGAACTTTAGGTCAAGATTGAGTCTGAGTGGTCAGTACGAGACTTAATCTTAACAACTTGATTTATTATACAAAACAACATTATTTTAGATAAGTGGATTAAAAAGAACAGAGTCCCAAAGTTTATGGACTCTGTTCTGTTCTCCCTGATTTTAGGAGAACAGAGTAAACAGAACAGAAGACATGTTCTGCTGATCCTGACCCAATGTATGGGCTGCTCCCAGAGTTTGTTAGTTTGTGCCAAAGAACCATAGCTTCGGGACGAAAAGTTCACTGAAAACATGGTACTACCTAAATAATACCCTGTGGCTGAAGCTCCACCTTAAATCCTTTGACCCGTGTACCCTGTCCTAACTCATCCAAACCATCCATTTGTGTGGGATCAAGTCCCCTGAAGCTCAGGTAATGCATAAGTCAAAACACATCAGTGCTGTACTCCACTTTGCATACAGCTTTCATGATGTGTTCTGTTACGTATGAGCTAATACTTTATGGCTCAGGCCATTTTCCTTACGTTCGTAACAGACCATCACTATTATAGTATTTCGTATTACTAAATATAAAAAAGTTGGTTTATAGATCGAAGGTATAATTATTTAAATAACTAATTTTAATTATTTTGGTAATAATTATTGTTAGAGTGTCCCATATTGCCTAAGCATGAAAATATTAAAGGGTTTATAAGTGGTAAAGGTCCAATATCCAAACAACTAGTTCTAGTTATTTGGACAATAGTTGACCCAAGCCCAATTCTTGTAAGTAGACTCTACACTCTACCCATATTAAAAATTCAATATGGTATCAGAGCAGATTTGGTCTGAATTATGAATTTTCGGTTGTTCGTCTGGATGTCCATTCCGAGCGGCCCGGTCCGGTTATCACTGCGTATATTTCAAGTGACAACTGGATGTTCATTTCCAGTTGCCCTTGAGGGGGAGTGTTAGAGTGTCCCATATTACCTAGACATGAAAATATTAAAGGGTTTATAAGTGGTAAAGGTCAAATATCCAAACAACTAGTTCTAGTTATTTGGACAATAGTTGACCCAAGCTCAATTCTTGTAAGTAGATTCTACACTCTACCCATATTAAAAATTCAATAATTATACTTAAATTTAATTCTTATTAATGAATAATACATTTTATTTATATTACAAATTATAATATAATATTTGATTTGATTTGATTCGGATTCTTAATTTTTCAATTGTCCATTTGAATGTTCAATCTAAATACTTGGTTCAATTATTGTTAAATTTTGTAAAATTAGAAGCAAATAAACTTAATACATATAAACCTAAATAAAGTTTCATCTTAAAATAATTGTTAATAGGAAGAGTAATTTACTAAGCTTATATACATTCTCAATGTTATATATTCTTCCCATATGGGACTAACTCTCATTTATATTTCACCTCTTACAAGTGGACTTATTTAAGGCCCAATATATGACATAGTCAATCATGTCGAGATGATGTAGATTAATCTAAGAGCAACTTGCCCGGTTATCATGTTAAATTTTGTAAGATTAAACTCAAATAAGTCGAATACATATAAGTTTAAATGAGATTTTATCTTAAAGTTAATTAGTGAGAGGAGGAATAATTCTTATATGTATGCTAAAGACTATATATTATTTCCATGCGAAACGTGCTTAGATTTCAACACCAACTACATAAATCTTACTGTGCTAAAAACAATTGGTCATACCAAAACATTCACAAGCCAACAGAAACCACTGTATTATTACTGGGGCTAGAATGTGTATTTCAGACATTAAATTGTACAAGTCTTAGGACTTATCAGATACACAATTAGCAATTCATTGGGAGAGGGCTTGAATTTAGATTCAAACCGAGTTGAAATTTGAGTTTAATATTCAATCCGACCCAAATTTGTTAATCAAAAAAAAAAGAGAGATAACATATTACAAAATAATCAACTTTTTTAGGATTTTGTAATTAAGTGCCTAAATTTTTAAATTTTTTAATTAAGTGACTAATTTTTAATATCATTATCAATTGATTTCAAATTTTAGTTTTGTTAGTCTTTTATTAATTTGGCTAACAAAAGCCTTTTGTTAATGTCATGTAAAGCATCTACATCAAAAATTAATTATCAACTAATTTTAATGTAAACTAAAACACTCAACCCGAAATCTCTTTCACACATTCGGTTAAGTGTTTTAGTCAATGTAAATAATTAGTTGACAATTAATTTATCATATGAATGCCTATATGTCATGAATCAAAAAGATTTCGTAAGTTAAATTAGTATAATACTAATAGAACTATTGCATCGAAAAAATCTTAAAAATTAAAGTATTTAAAAATATTTTATTCCTAAAAATAACATATTTTATTGAATAAAACTTGATCGAATTTTTCGTACTTGTTCAATTTTGATTATATTTCGACTCGGGAAAAAAAAGATTGGGCCGATCCATTACTGTCCATACAATTAATCTAAACTTGATTTTGATGGATATAAGTATAATTAAACCTGGTCTTGAACCTTCATTAGCATTTCTGATTATACATTCTTATATGACAAGAGAAAATATCACTTTCAATCTAATAATCAAAGATGCATAAATGTAACATGTTAAAGAGTCTAGTCAGATTGACATAAAAAACATTAAGTGGAAGTTAAGTTTTCCTCTTTAGTTACCAACAAAAAATAATTAATTATTATTATTACTATTTTAATCTTATCATTAGTTGAGGAATCAATTTGATGTTGTCATGGCAATCATTTGGTCAATAATGGTGATGTAGAAAACCAATAATAAACAGAAAAAAGCCCCTATGTTGTGTTTAAAATTATTAGTTTAATTTAAATTTAAACAAAATTAATGGATTAATCAAAAATTAAATTAAGCTTATTTTTGTTTAAATTTAACATGAAAATTTAAAAATATTAAAAACTAAAAAAGGAAAATATCATTAATTTTAGATTAATGTTGTATAGTGGAAATCATTTTAATTGACTAAATTTGATTTATTAAACTTGATAACTACAAACTAATTTCATACATGTTTAAAACCTAATTTATACATTATAGTGAGCTAATTAACGAAGTTATTACTTGCAATCAAAATTTTAATTAATGCATACTCGTACTTTATTTAAACTTAGCAATAGGCTCGGTCTATTTAAGCTTGAACTTATTCGAAAATATATCTTCAAAGTCGATCGAGCTAGGTTAAATATCAAACTAAAAACGACAATACTTCATTTAAAATTGTGTCGAATTGAGCTTGACAACTCGACTTTGAACTTGGTACGAAACTCAAAATTTTGAAAATAAAAGATCTTAAACATTTTCTTAACCTAATCAACTTTTTGGCGCCTATAAACTCTCGATCGACCGGATTAGTTTTTCTAATTAGGGATGGTTCTATTTAAATTTGTTCTTAAAGGTGACAGCTTTCATAGTTCAAATCATTGTTGCATGAAGTCCAAGTTAGATACATAAAACAAGAACATTAGTTGGAACGTAACATGGTGAGTTCAGTGAGACATCATTAACACAAACTCAAAATGTCCAAACCTAACACTTCTTCTTTCTGATTCACTTATTTGTCAAAACCTCATCATTGTAAGATTTTTTAAAGAACAATCCATACATAAGTTGTATATGATTCATACCCCTTAATATTTCCAATCACACGACCTATTTATACCACTTTATCATATTTTGATGTTACCGACTATAGAAAAGTCTTCAAAATAAGTTTCATACTCTTCAATTATATTCTATTCATAATACAACTCTTTTTATTTTAAGAATTTTGAAGGATAAAAGGATAAAATTCATTTTTAGCAAATATGTAGAATCTTTCGGAGCTTATTGTGACCTAATAATAATAATTAGTTCAGACTTACATGCTAATCAAAGTTTATATCTTAATTTAAAGATAATTATGGATCGACTAGATCATAAAATAACTTTTTTATTAGTGGGTCAAACAATTCAATCTTGGTTTGATTGAATTCATATAATTTATAATTTGAATAAATTAAGTTAAAAATAAAATTCATCATCACCATCATCATCACCCAGTTCGAAATCCCGCAATAAAGCTGAGTCTGGAGAGGTCTGATAATACGCAACCTTATCCTTATATAATAAAGAGGTTATTTCCGATAGACCCACATACACCCACATACAAATGAGACAATATAAAAATGATGCAACTTATAGAAAAAAGATACAACTAGCTCAAAATAAATTTAATTAATATAATAAATTAAAGAAATATTATTTTATCTTAAGTTATTTAAGTTTAAAATTATGTACCAATTTAGTAATGTTTAAATTTGAGTTAAACTCAAATTTTAGTGAATTCAATTTATTAATTTTGAATTGAATTATATCATTTCTAACATCCTTCACAATCACAAATGCAAGAGACCCTCCTTCTTTTGTAGTACTAATGTACTATTATACTAATTCCAATGTAAAGCAATGAACTTTCTGTCTCCATAATCCATATATCTATACAAAAGCAAAAACCCAAGTAGATTCTTACATTCTTTTTTCATCTCCTCCTAAATTTATGATTTTTATTGGGTCTATTTTGTCATTCCTTGTCTCTCAATTAAGGCCTAAAGTTTGGACCTTTACAATCTCTTTCTCTATCATTGCCACTCTCTCTCTCTCTCTTGCAAACACAAGAGAGAAAGAAAGCAAGAACCTTTCTTTTTTCCTCTCCTCTCTTGAGCCATGGCAGATAAGGTCTACCCTTCTAGTAAACCGGCCACCAACGGCGGAGCCGCCACCAATCCTGCCTTTCCGGCCTCCAAAGCTCAACTCTATGGTGCCACACGTCCAGCCTACCGCCCACAACCCTACCGAAAAAGGACACGACGCAGTTGCTGCTGTGCTTGCTTTGTCTGGGTGACTGTCATCATAGTATCTCTTCTGATCCTTGCAGCCATCGCCGGCGCTGCCATCTACATCATCTACCGTCCTCATCGGCCTTCGTACGACGTCTCCGGCCTCAAAATCTCATCTTTGAACATAACCTCCAATTCCCAACTCACCACCAATATCAACCTCAACATAACCGCAAAGAATCCCAACAAAAAACTCGTCTTTATCTACGAACCTTCAACGATCTCCGTCGCGACAGAGAAAGATGAGATAGTTTTAGGCAATGGGTTGTTACCGTCTTTCGTGCATGGCACAAAGAACACAACTTTGTTGAAAGTCACAATAGCTAGCAGTGGTCAACAGCTTGATGACACGTCTGCTGGGAGCTTGAAGACGGAGTTGAAGAGCAAGAACGGCGTTGGGTTGAAGCTAAAGTTGGAAACTAAAGTGAAGGTGAAGATGGGAGGCTTGAAGACTCCAAAAGTCAAGATTAGAGTGACCTGCGATGGGATTAAAGCTACTGTTCCAAGTGGGAAGACTGCAACTACTGCTTCAGTTTCCGATGCTCGGTGCAAGGTTGACTTGAGGTTCAAGATCTGGAAATGGACTTTCTGAGATGAGGAAGTGTGTAGGATTGACAAGGTCTGATATGTGTGTTTTTTTTTAAATTATTTTTTTGGCTATTTTCTATGCAATTCTTTACTTTTTCTTATACATATGTTCCTGGTTTGAGTGATTATATATGTTTGTAAATGGAAGGATTTTAATTTTGGTAAAATTGAATATTGAAATCAGAAATTTTACTCTGCTTATACATAGCTTGGGAATTTTTTTTTTAAATTTTGATTTGATGGAATTTCAAATTATTTTATATCTTGCTTTGGATATTGATTTCAAGTTTAAAATTAAAATTGATATAGTAATGCTATGCTCATTTTGAAATTAACTTGTTTAAAGATACCTAAATTAGTAAATTGGAACCATAGCTTAATCCAACATTTGATGCCAATACATATAATTCCATCTTTAAAAAATTGACCCTTTTGTTTTTATTTTCCTTGGATATTTTTTTTTTAAGGTTATTGGAGTATTTCAGTTTTCACATTGAAAATGACTAATATATTTAAAAAATAAAAAGCTTGATGCACCAACAGGCAAGATGCACTGGCTTTCCTTTAATTACAAGCTCTGGTATGGTCCTTGACCTTACAGGACAACACTATAGCTTATGATTCACACTCTTACATCATCCCCACGAACCCTTTTTGAGCGGTTAGTGGTTGTCATGTCACTTCCAAAATGTGCACAAAAGTCTTCAAAAAACCATTCTTCTCATTGTTTTGTCTCTTTCCTATGTGTTTATTGTATAGAAATGAAACACCATTTGGTGCATGCAATTGTTTATGCATTGGTTGAATGGTTCAAAGTGTCGGTGGGACGCTACAAAGTATAATAATGGTGGTGTGGTACACAAAGAGGAAGAGGACATGATTGTGGTGTGGTTGGTTATTTTTTGTTTAATATTATCTTGTCTTATTCTGTCTCATAAAATTTTAACTATTTATTTTATGAGACATACGCGGAGTCCACGCGGGATCTAAACAAAACCACATAAATAAACGACTGAGATTTATTGGACACAATAAAATACCATAATATTAGAGAAGAGATTTAGACTCGTTATTTTAGGCCTCTTTTTGGTAAACCCTAGTTTCAGTTTGTGGTGACGATGATGACATGTGGAGGAGGTTTTGATAACATGCCATGGCTTTATTTGGTGCCACAAGGAGATTCTTTTGGCAATCGTATGCACTTGTGCGTTTGAATTATGCATAAGATTTCATTTAAAAATTTCACAATTTAAAACTAATCAATTTCAAATTATTAAAATTAAGTTTGAGTAAAATTTTACAGGAATTTAATTTTTTTAAATTAAGTTTACATTTGTTTGACAAATTTAAGCTTAATTTAAAATTTATGTTAATTTTAAACTTAGTTGAACCGAATAAATTTTGAAATAAAATGTCAATTTTAAATTAAATTGATGATTTCTTTTAAACACAAACTTTATTAAGACATTAATAAAGAAAGAAATTGTTGTTGCTTGAAACCATTTCATCTCTTGTAAGGATGTGAAAGCACACAACTTTGGAATGTCAACTAATTAGTTGCATCCAACTTGTGAATTATTGCCTTCAAAAAAATAAACACAAAAATTATTACTAATCATAAGTCAATTAGAATTGGTAATGAGCTCAGTTGGATTAAACCCTAGGCCCGAATCTGATTTATTTTATTTTTTAAATATTAAAAGTTTTAAAGAATGTTTTTTTATATTTAAAATAATACTATTTTGTATGAAAATTTTGAATTTTAGATTGAATTGTGTAAGCTTGAGTTTGATCAAAAGCTTTT
>JANTPM010000005.1:4340857-4353800 GCA_025434745.1 Erythroxylum divaricatum
TATAGAAATGAAACACCATTTGGTGCATGCAATTGTTTATGCATTGGTTGAATGGTTCAAAGTGTCGGTGGGACGCTGCAAAGTATAATAATGGTGGTGTGGTACACACAGAGGAAGAGGACATGATTGTGGTGTGGTTGGTTCTTTTAAAACCAAAATCTTCAGTCTAATATTATTTTGTCTTATTCTGTCTCATAAAATTTTAACTATTTATTTTATAAGACCCACGTGAAATTTACGCGGAATCTACACAAGATCACATAAATAATCGGTTAACATTCATTGGACACAATAAAATACCATAATATTAGACAAAAGATTTAAACTCGTTCTTTTAGGCCTTTTTTTTGACCCTAGTTTCAGTTTGTGGTGATGATGATAACATGTGGAGGAGGTTTTTGACATGCCATGGCTTTATTTTGTGTCATAAGGAGATTCTTGTGGCAATCGTATGCACTTGTGTGTTTGAATTATGCATAAGATCTCAAATTTAAAATTTTTACAATTTAAAACTAATCAATTTCAAATCGTTAAAATTAAGTTTGAGTAAAATTTTATAGGAATTTATTTTTTTAAAATTAATTTTACATTTGTTTGACGAATTTAAGCTTAATTTAAAATTTATGTTAATTTTAAATTGAATTGAATCGAATAAATTTTGAAATAAAATGTCAATTTTAAAATAAATTGATGATTTTTTTTAATCACAAACTTTATTAATACATTTATATGGAAAGAAATTGTTGTTGCTTGAAACCATTTCATTTCTTGTAAGGATGTGAAAGCACACAACTTTGGGATGTCAACTAATTAGTTGCAACCAACTTGTGAATTATTGCCTTCAAAAAAATAAACACAAAAATTATTACTAATTATAAGTCAATTAGAGTTGGTAATGAGCTCGGTTGGATTAAACCCTAGGCTCGAATTTGATTTATTATTATTATTTTTAATCTTAAAAGTTTTAAAGAATGTTTTTTTATATTTAAAATAACATTATTTTGTATGAAAAATTTGAATTTTAGATCGAATTGTGTAAGCTTGAGTTTGATCCAAAGCTTTTAAAGTTTAAACTCGACATGAAGCTCAATCAACTCGGCATGGAATCGTTGACTTCAGGTCGGTTCGAGCTGTTGACATTATTTTTGTCATTCCCAAAGTCAACAAGATTTCTTGCTTAAATAATTAACCTAATCACTTAGTCCCTTTTCTTTTTAAAACTTTAGTTTTTTCCTCCAATACCAATTAATTTTCCAAACTAACTTCCCACTTTATTTTAATTTTTAAGCAAATGTCAATATTTTATTTACTACATAACCCTAATGAAAAAATTGGACCATTTGACCTATTTTATAATCAAATGTGATTTACTTATGCTCTTCACTTAAAAACCCTTTGTTTTTGACTACTCAAGGACCTAAACCCCCTTCTTTTTTTTTAACATAATACCAATTTGTTTCGACAACAAAATCAAAATTTCCCCAATTCAACTTAAACTTCCCACTTTATTTTAATTTTTGAGATGATGTCAATATTTACTTTAGTTGAAAGAAAAAATATTAAAAAGAAATTGAAGCAATTGGACCTATTTTATAATCAATTATGTAGATTTCATTAAGCCTTTCATTTAAAAATTGGGCTTAAGCCCTAAGGAGCTTAAGGAGTTTGAAAATAGTTCTAAAGCTAAAACCCTACCAAAAGCCCTTCTTTTCAAACTCAGCTCGCTCTCACCTTGCTTCAGTCCCTTGCTTGTTGATATTCAACAATGTACAGAGTAGCTTCAAGATTAGCTTCATCGATTCGGTACTCATTTCCTCTGCACCATCTTCCATTTCCATCTTACTTTCCTTTTACAGTGAACTTTCTATCTGATAGCAGACTCACACACGGGCACTTCTTTTGCATGTTTTTATAGTTTGATTGCATTGACTCACACATTTTTATGTTCGTCTGTTCTTGTGCTTTGTGTATATGGTTCTTGTCTTTGTGGGGCAGTTCTTCCACTTCGAAGAAACTGGTACGATCCTTCTTCCTGTATTTTCTGTTAGATAGTTGCAGTTGGTCTCAACTGTTTCTGTTGCCAGTCCAAACTCCAAAGAAAGAAAGAACATGTCTTTCATATCTAACATGGATAAAATCAATATTTAAATAAATGGGTCGGCGTCTTCCAGCTTAAAGTATTGATATAGATTGATTTCCGCTAGTTGGTTTATCTCTTAAACTGTACGAGTGTAGTGCTCATGTACCTTTGGCATAAATGTTTCGTCTTGTTGGCTAACGTTATTAATTATATAGGTGCCTAGTAGGATCACATGCAGTAGAAGCTATGTGGCGAAGGATATCAATTTTGGGGTTGGGGCTCGTGCTGCTATGCTGCAGGGTGTTAATCAAGTGGCAGAAGCTGTAAAAGTCACTATGGGACCAAAGGCATGAACTTGTTCCCAGTTTTGATTTTAGTTTTATCTCATTGTCTCTTAAATACAAAGTGTTATGAATGGCACGCATCAAAAGGAGATTTGAATTCAAAACTGTATCAATCACCATTTCCTGCAAAGGAATGTGCTTGAGCAAATCTTACGTTTTCAGTTTCATTTTTCCAGAGATTACTCTTTCCAATATTTTGCATTGACATGGGAAATTTGGCAGTTTTTAGGCTACTCATTGATTTGCTTCCTTGTAAATTTTCTTGCAATGATTGGTTCAGGGACGAAATGTTATTATAGAGAAAAGTCATGGTGATCCCAGGGTAACGAAGGATGGTGTTACTGTTGCCAAAAGCATTAGATTCAAGGAAAAAGCCAAGAATGTGGGTGCAGACCTTGTAAAGCAAGTTGCAAATGCTACTAACACTGCTGCTGGAGATGGTAATGTATTGTTGCTACGTGTCCACTACAATACCAAAAGTTATATTTGATCACTCAGCTTATTACTGTAGAAATTCTTAAGAAGGTTCTTTTCATTATTTGGTTTCAGGTACAACCTGTGCAACTGTCCTGACCCAGGCAATACTCACAGAAGGCTGCAAGTCTGTTGCTGCTGGTGTAAATGTGATGGATTTGCGCATTGGTATTAATATGGCTGTCGATGCAGTCATTTCAGACCTGAAAAAGAGAGCATTAATGATAAGCACACCAGAGGAGATTACACAGGTATCTATATTCCCATTGGACCTTCTTTATATTCATCTCCCTGGAGTTTATGAAAATACTTGCAGTTATCTTCTAGCTGCCCTGATGCCACTGTCAATCTTACCAACTATGGTCTCAAGTCAACTAATAACAAACACGTCTATTATTATGTTTAGAACTGTTTTTATGTGCTTTGCTAGTTTCTTGTGGTAATGTTCTTTGCAGACTCATTCTGTTGTTTTAATTTTGATATTTGCAATGGAATGATAAAATTTTGCAAACAGGTTGCTACAATCTCTGCAAATGGTGAGTACGAGATTGGAGAACTGATAGCAAGAGCAATGGAGAGAGTTGGGAAGGAAGGAGTCATTACTGTTGCTGTGAGCAAACTTTCTATTCGGCCATATAACATCCAAAGCAAGAACATGGTTTCTGTTGAATGTTCATGATTTTTGCGTGGTTGTGTGTGTTTTTCTTCGTTTTGAATTTTTCAGGACGGGAATACCTTGGATAATGAGTTGGAGGTGGTGGAAGGAATGAAGCTAGCCAGAGGTTTTATTTCTCCTTATTTCATAACTGATCAGAAGACTCAGAAATGCGTAAGCTCTGATCTGCATAGTTATCACCATTGTGGTCTTAAAATTGTGGATTTTAGAATACACTGAACTAAATGAAATGTCCAGTACAGTGTATATGCTAAGATATTTTTGGCAACTTTGGATCTACATTCTTCTGTGGAAATTCATTAGAGAGGTAGTTGCCTCTTGAAGTGCTGGGTTGTAGCATTTCATTCTAGAAACTTGAAGCTTTTCCAAAATTTATGTCCCAAATCAAGACTCAGTAACTTGTAGCAACTCAAATAGATTGGCTTGATGGTCTTCTTGTGATATTAATTAATTTTGCTGTTCAAGGCAAATAGTCAATTATTTGCATGTTTGCAGGAACTTGAAAATCCTTTGATACTGATTCATGAAAAAAAGATTTCCAACATGAATTCTCTTCTAAGAGTATTGGAGCTGGCAGTAGAGGTCAGAAACCTTTTCTAACCCATTTTCTTTGTTTTTTGCCTTGTGGAAGTGACGCTTTATTTAACTTCCATAAGAATTGCTTATCATTGCTTTTCATTGAGCAGAAAAATAGGCCACTTCTTATTGTGGCTGAAGATGTGGAGAGTGATGCTTTAGCCATGCTTATACTCAACAAACACCATGGTGGACTTAAGGTGATTAATCATCTCTGCTTTGAAGTTTCTTGGTATGCTACATCAGACAGGAAGCATTCTGCATGTGACTTGTTGAATGCATACTTGTTTATATATTAGATATTGATATCTCTAGGTACAATATCTTCCAATTATGAGCATTGGTAGTAACTTGATCTATGAGAATAATCAAATGATTTTATGAATTTACTTGATGCTTTCACATTTGTTTCTTAACAAGACTTAGTACTCTTACATCTCTATATCACTGTACAGACCTGCAGTAATTGAATTTATTGTATTTAGGTCTGTGCCATTAAAGCTCCAGGTTTTGGAGATAGCAGACGAGCAAATTTGGATGACCTTGCCATACTTACAGGCGGAGAGGTAAAATGCTTTTCCTGATCCCTACTGTGCTCAATGGATGTATGAAACCTGACATGTAATCTCATACTTATTATATAGGTTATCAGTGAAGACCGTGGTTTAATTCTTGACAAAGTTCAAATTGATACGTTTGGTACTGCAAAGAAGGTAGGCACAGTGGTCTGTAATAGGCACATTGAGAATTTCTCAAGACAAAACTGAAATGGATTAATGCAGGTCACCGTTTCTCTTGACGACACAATCATACTTCATGGTGGTGGGGATAAGAAGCTGATTGAAGAAAGATGTGAGGAGGTACACTTGTTCTTCTTATAAAAAGATACTATCTCACAAAAGAACTTTACTTGGGAAAAATTCTGGAACCAAAAGAACCCATGATTGGTCAAAGGAGAGCTGATTTTACCTGTTCTTAATATTTATCTGAGATTAGAATACCTGAGATTTAGTGCTATTTTGGATATTTGCAGTTGAGGGCAGCCATGTACAAGAGCACAGCCACATTTGACAGGGAGAAAGCACAAGAACGGTTGTCAAAGCTTTCTGGTGGTGTTGCTGTTTTCAAGGTTTGTTTTCATCTATCTAATGTCAAGAAATTACATGATACTTTAATTCAAATGCTTAGAATCATTTTCTTGCAGGTTGGCGGGGTTAGCGAGGCAGAAGTTGAAGAAAGGAAAGATAGGGTAACAGATGCTTTAAATGCGACTAAAGCAGCAGTGGAAGAGGGCATTGTGCCAGGTAACTTTAGTTCCATGATTTGAAGGTTGTCTTCAAGAATTCAACCAATTTTTCGACACGGTAACATGAGTTGGTGTTATCAGGTGGTGGTGTTGCTCTCTTATATGCAACAAAGGCTTTAGAAAGCCTTCAAGTTCAAAATGAAGACCAGAAAAGGGGCGTCCAAATAATCAAGAATGCTCTTAAGGTTTTTTAAGTCTCTTAGCTTGTGATTTTTCAAGAGCTTAGCTGAGATGAATAACCCGACAATCAAATTTGTTTGCTGTAGGCTCCTACAAATACAATAGTTTCAAATGCTGGATATGACGCAGCATTGGTTCTTGGTAAATTGTTGGAACAAGATGATCCAAGATTTGGTTATGATGCAGCTAAAGGTTTGTTCTTACTAATAGTGTGTGCTTGCATCTGGTGCTGTTTGGTTGAATACTTCTTAATTCACACAAGTGTCCTTATCCCAAACATAGACGCACTATCTTCTGATATTTTGTTATACTGGATCCAAACGGAGAAAGAGAATGAAAGGAGAGATCATTGTTGCTTAGTTGAGTTGAGGATTCTACATTTGCATGAACATATCCATTTTATGTTAGTATGCTTCTTATTTGTGTACTATGATATTTATGCTAAAACAGGTGAATATGTTGACATGGTGAAAGCTGGAATCATAGATCCCCTTAAAGTCATCAGGACAGCATTATTAGATGCTTCAAGGTGAATCCTGTTTATCTTTTGTTTATCTTGATCCTCTGTCTCTCTGATATTAACCTGTCTGCTTTTGGAATTTCAGTGTTTCGACGTTATTGATGACAACCGAGGCTGCTGTATTGGAAAATCCAAATGAGGAAACACCTCCTAGTCGTATGCCAGATATGGATGCCTTGGACTACTAGACTGAATGAAATCTAAGAGCAGGACTGTTAGAGATAAATTACCAACATAGAATTTGTGTCAATTCAGATTTTAGGAACTAGACATAGTGATTAGAGGTAATGCTTCTCACTTTGTATACAGGCCACACTTGAAAGCTTCTCAGGGAACTGATGTTTATATAACAGCATGGTTTTCAAATCCATTCTGAAACATTTCAGCAAAATGTGGGTTAGAAATTGCACATAATTAAGCTATTACATGTTTTAATGAAAGTGAATTGCTTCTGTTCATTTTTGCACTCTATTTTTCATATGAAGCTCTTACAACATTGCCTGTTGCTCTACAAGAAGAAAAAGGGAGCAGAATGTTTTCTGATCTATCTTATGAATTCTTTTGAGAAGTGTACTTATTGAACTTGTGTAAATATATAACAGCGGCTGTAAATATAACAGTTCTAAGGTAGCGAAATTTCTTGTTGGATAAGTTCCGACCTTTGCAGAAGTTCCTCTGAACTCTAATTTGTCAGGGCAAGGATCAACATAGTTAAAAATTGTTCCTTATTTTCCATTTCTTAAGTGCGTAACAGGTTAAAAGACTTGATGAATAAGAACTTAGTTGCTCTCTTCATTTTCCTGATAAACCCATCTTCATGCATGCTTCATGCTCATACCGCTAACACGTCTAGCATCAACAGTCCCTTTTTATTTCTCTTCAAGTCCTCTGCGTTCAGTCTCTTTGCTACGCCATTACCAGACTCGCATCATATCTAACCAACAACCCAATTACCCAAAATGAGCTACTCTCTTAGTTTCACCCTCTTAGCGATTGCTCCTGCGTCCAAAATTGCTAACAAATCTAACATCCATGTCCTGCACTCCCTTTTTTGTCATCCTTTATGCATTCCTGTTTACATTTTTGTTTGCATTTTTCATCCGAACTCATCTGCATGAAGCTGGAATTGCTAATAATCCTCAGCCAGCCACAGGGCACTGCTTTGGCTGTATAAAATCTTCCATGGGAGAAGTGGCGTTTCCTTGTCCTTGCTTAGATGAGCCAAGTGTGTAAACCATTTTGGCTTGTTGCTTTCTGAGCAGATCGTGTAGTGCAAGCAATGCAAGAGCAGAACATTACAACAGTGTGAGTTAGCTAGTGTAGAATGTGAAAGAAAAGAAGAAGACGAAGGGATTTGAGAGTAAAGGCTGTTTATGCCCTTTCTAACAGCATTTTGATTACAAGTTTGGAGAATAATATGTCTCAGTCCATCGATTAGAGTTCAGAATACACAAAGACAAAAACAAAAATCTGGGCAGAACCAAAAATCTTTGACATCTCCTCCATGACACACATCAAAGTGAACCAGGGACCATCTTGTTTTCCAGATTAGCTTACACTAAAAGAACCAGAATTAATTAAGGTAGAGAGAGCTATGACGATATGACTAACTGTGTTGACGGTACAAAGCTTCTTTCAACTAACTCGTCAGGATCAAACTTGACGTCGTTAATGTCCATTAGCTGCTTCACATCTTCATGGTCATCAATGTAAGGTTGCTTGTTGACATGCAAAGACGAAGACGTGGACACACACGAATCCTGCAAAGACGTCCATGCACTGACATCCTCTTGCAAACTTTGATTATCTGGGATGATACACTCTTGTTCTGCATTGGCCTGCGGGTAATGGTATTGCATCATCGGATCAAACATGTCTAGAGGGTTTGAGTTGACAATCTCGCAACCAAGCGTTGTAGTTGAATCATCTGTATCGTGCATCTGAAAATGGTTCTGTTGTTGAGCCTGAGCTCGACACAAGGCAAGTTGATGAAGAACAAGATCAAGCTCCGCCTGACTGTACTCGATCTGACGTTGAAGCTCACTTATAATTCGATAACATCCTCCAACAGGGTCATTGGCACGCACATCAGATTGTATGATAATGGTTCGCATGGCTTCGTCTTTTTCGTGAGGTTTCATGTTCCTGATGATCTTGGTAATGTTGCTGACTCCAAACAATTTATGAGAGTTCCGGAATTGTCTCTGGCGATCGGGAGGAAAATAAGGGGCGAGAATGCAGTCAGGGGCGCACTTCCTACGTTGGTATTTGCATGCAGCACAGGCTTGGTTGGTGCTGTTACCAATCCTTGGAATGTTGGCGCTCATAATGAAAAGTTTCTGTTTTATTTGTTTGGTTCTTTTTCAGGAAGTGGTGAGAGATCGGAGGCGTTCCCGGCGGGGAAGGTGTAGTTATTTTTCTTTAATGGGTTGTTCTTGTTGTATGTTCTTGTTTCTCTTTGTGCTGGTTTGTTGAAGATCCTTTCTTTTCTCTCTGCGAAGAAACCGATGGAAAAATATGAGAGGAAGAGAGAATTGTGGGGAAACGAAAAAAAAAAAGGACATATAATACCAAGAAAACGTGTATGTTTGTAAGACACATCGTGAAAACTATTAACAGAATCTTGTTATTTAAGTTATGATGTTCTTGGTCAGTGACATGTTCGGTAAAGAAGATGGACATAATCCATTTTTAAGTGTTCAACGAGGGATAAGATTCAAATTGGAAACTAAAAATAGGATAAAGTTGTTATCTTTCTGCATAATTTGCTATATTCAGAAACTACTAATCGTGTCTGTCTTTTTTTTTAATGTTGGAAAGGTCAAGATTTCCACTTAACTTAGTTATAATCTTACAGATTTCATACTTTTCAAGGTTTCAAAGTTTTTGCAGGCACAACATTATGCTAAACAATATACAGTAGTTAGTTTTTTCTTTTTTGAGAAATTTAATGATGATTATGATGTCATAATGCCAATAAGATCCTTCTTTTTCCTCTCTTTTTTGGGGTCAAAACTCTTTTAACTCCTATTTCTTTTAAGGCTCTATACTTGGAAAATCATCCAAGCTTCCAAGTAAGAAGCTCTTCATGAAGAACTGAATGCAACCAATTTTGTTATCATTTTATTGTTAACAATAGTTTGAAACCTTGTATTATAACTGCATATTAACTTCAAGCCTCCTCCCATAATTACCATCTCCACAGTCTCCAAGCCTTGTGGAACTACTAGGAGGATAAGGTCAGGAACTATCTTTGGAGTTCTCCTGAGAAGAGGAAAAACTTGCAAGCTTTACTGATATGTTAAATCAGAAACAGAAAAGCTTAAAAAACTAGTAGGAACAGCTCTGTAAATTGTAATAAGAAAATGGCTTAAAGCTTCATTCAAACAAGCTCAGAACTTTGAGTAACATGTAGTAAAGTAACACATAGTGGCTGCCATTTTATAAAATCTCTAGTATGGTTCAACTAAGCTAAGAAAGCCATATGTGAGATTAATGTAAGAACCAGGAGGTGCCAGAGCGAGAAGTTTGGCATCCAACCCTGTCTCACAGGAACAACAACTCTTGACTGCTTGCTAGTTCTAGTATTTCTGGTAATTCCTGTTGATCCAATTACAGCAGATAGTAGTAAGAACTTATCTCCATCTAACATGACAAGGAGTGCTTTACTGTAAACAGCTTTACCTCCTCCAAGGTTATCTAACCTCACTTATCTAACCTCACTACTCGTGTATTCTAAATGTACAACAAAAATGAATTGCATTCTAAATGAACAAGTTGCTCTGAAAATGAATTAAAAGATAACGAGCGTTTTCCAATGATGAAGCAACAGAGTGTACATAATGTAGATGAATAAAGCAAGAAGCTATATTAACATAATGTAAATACACAAAGTAAGGTATACGAAAAATCAAAATAGTGTGAGAATTTGTAGGAAATTTCAGTCAACGACGAACACCTTAGAGTCATCCTCCCTAGTCAAACATTTCTGATTCACTAGGAAGTTCTAGAGTACAAATTTCAAGTAAACTCAAGAATATCCTTCTGATTCTCGAGTACTTGTTGACACATAAACATACAAGTGCACAGAAAATTTTGTTAGAAAACTTGAAATTAGTTCTATAAATAACTGAACGCCAACCTAAAATTCTGCCACAATGGAGCATATTTAGAATAACAAGTATTTTCAATCAATCTGCAAGAAAATACTGACGTAAATGATGTAATATCGCCAGCATTTATTAAAACAAGATAGAATACTTATTCAAAAAGAAATACATCTTCTCCTCCAGTTAAATAAGTAGCTTCTAGTTAGAAATAAAAGCTTTGACATAGGTCAGATCTTTATAGACAGAAATTCATCTTTATCTTCATCTTATTCCATGAATGTTGTCTGAACACGTGTTGTTGATAGGCAGTTATGGCTGGGATTTTATGAGCTCTTCTATGGAGTTCATATACCTGGTTATTAAGTCCCTGTCTTGTGGTAAACATCAAGTATGAATCAGTCAAGGAAGAAAAAGAGCAAACAAAAATTTTGACATAAAAAAGCAAGGATTACAAACCTCCGCTGATTTAGCAATTGCTCGCTTTCTTCAACCTTTCGTTTCTGTCCTTCAACAGTCTGCATTCAATGTTCAAAAGATATTAACAAAATGATAGCAACAAGATTTCCACAAGTAAGAAGGTTCTACCATGGACCCAATGCACACATCTATTGTAAATTGGATGTAAATGCATCAGATGACGCAGGTCATTTGTTTGAGGTCAAGATTATACCTTATTACCACTAATGTTTTACTACTTTTATCCTCAATCCAGATCATTTCATACTTTCAACACAGGTAAAATTCAACATAGTATCTCCGGTTGATCTCATCTTATTTAAAAAATCCTCCAATTTTCATTTTGTTAGTGAGGAAACGAAGTGGAAAGAGCAAGGCGTTGTGAAGGAATGAATTGGAGATGGGACTTACCATAGCTTTTGTGTTAATGGAGGTTGAGATCGAATTCAACAGTTGTTGGCACTTCTCAAATTGACCGTTCAACTCGTTAATCTGCTAGAAAGAACCAAATATAGGACAATATCAGACATAAACTAAAACCCAGAAACCCATCTCAAATTGAACTCCATAAACCACCTACATTTTACATAACTTCAACAGAACAAACCCACTGTCACAAAAATTGCAAGCAAACAACTTTCTAACATAAAGGGAACAAAAAAACTACAGTAAATAATGGGAGAAGAAACAAACCAAGGCATCAGACTGCTGGTCCCGATTACCATTCTCAACGACATCAGCTAAATTCTCCGCTAACTGCCCATATTCACAATAAAAAAACCCTCTCAGTATTCAGGAAGATACATCCATGACTCAAAAAAACAATTAATTCAACTAGGATTTCACATTTAAGAGGTGAAAATGGGAGGCAAGTGATTGGTGTTGATGACTCTGTTGTTGTTGCTGTTGCTGCTGCTGTAGTTGTTGTTGTTGAATAAAACGTTGTTGCTGTTGATACTGTTGTTGTTGCTGAAACTGCTGCTGTTGGGTCATTTGTTGTTGCGGTGTTGTTGGCTGTTGTTGAAACTGATTGAATTGCTGCTGCTGCTGTTGTTGATGAAGGTAAAACTGGTCCTGATTCGAGTGAGCAGGGGAGTTGCTGTGGGATGGCATGTTGGGTATCATTGTCCAACTACCTCCTCCTGTATATGAAGGATCCATTGCTCTTCCTTTGCTTCTCTCTCTGTGATTCAATAGGGTTTTGTGCTTAAAGATTGGATCTTTGTATAATAGACGGAAAGATGATGCCTTTAATCGTTGTCGTTTCAAGCCTAGCACCGCAAGGTCCAGTTTTTAAGATTCAAGTAAATAACAGTGTTGGGTGCAAATAAAAAGAAGTCCTTGAGCTGGAAGATTTTTAAGATTTCGTCGTCTCGAGTTAGAAGTGGACTCGTTGGGAGTACATCAGCGTCTTTTTTCTGTAACGTTTCATTCTCAGTCGGACAACCCTCTTATTATGGGTATCCGTGAGCTTCTCGTCTAAAACTGGGCTGTTGTTCATTGGCACGTACATCGAGAAAGTAACAGATACGCGAATTGGCTTGCAACTAAAGCCGGTCCTGATGATATTGAAGTCACTTATTTTGATGTTCCACTTTTAAGATGCTATACTCTTCTTTTAGATGATCAATCAGGGTGCTGTTTCTCTCGCCTAATTAGTGTCTGATGTATTTGTTCCCTTTATGTTAATTGCTCTGCTCATCCGTGATTGGTTGCATACCAACCTTCTCCACTGCCGGCACGTGTAGGACCATGAGTGGGCTCTGATTTTTTGTTTGACCTGCTGGTTCCTATGGACCTGACGGAACAAATCCATTTTTGACTATACTTTTTGTTCGACCTATCTCACCCATGTTTCTTATATTGTCTTTTGCAAGTCAGGTTCAGATGGCAGGAGACCGACACGGTCTGCGCCCCACCGTTTTTCACCCACGCCGGGGTCACCAGATCGGTTGGAGTCAACCGCCGGAAGGCTGGATAAAGTTGAACACGGATGGGGCTTGTAATCCTTCACAGTGCACGGCTTCAACTGGAGGTCTCATACGCGATAGTAACGGCAGTTAGCGAGGTGGGTTCTCCCAGCTCATAGGGTGGTGCTCAGCACAGTTAGCGGAACTCTGGGCAGTTTACACCGGTCTATCCTTCGCTTGGAGATTGGGCTACCGTCGGATTAAGCTGGAAGTGGATTCGATGAGGGTGCACCAGCTCATGTCTTCTGTGTC